>JAWLRI010000367.1:4116883-4152572 GCA_034781795.1 Crypturellus tataupa | reverse complement strand
TTGTTTGGGGGGGGCGAGCGATCGGACCTGCAGTTGACAGACTGTTCGTGAATCCGATACTGCCAGAGTCGAGCTTACAGTGGATCACACTATTTGGGAACTCGATTCGCTCCTAGGAAGGCGATTGGACCTACAGTCCACAGACTGTGAATCTGACACTGATTTGCTATATCCTTTCCCCCCGCACCTCGCCACCACTACAGCTTCCAAACTGCAACATTTTTTTTTCCACGACAAGGACTTGACAGGAAAATCTATTTGCTATGGTCTTTCCTTACTTCTCAACTAAGGCACATTGAAAACAAATAAACTTAACAATACTATTACACTGTCTTTAGAGTTTTTTTTTTTTTAATTAAAAAAATTCTGTCCAACAAAGTGAATATTTACAGAACAGGCTTTCACTTTTATCAAAACCTGCAGAACATGGTTAAAACAAAGAATAAAAGCAGAATGCTATACAAATCTAAAGCATAATAAGATATCAACAAAATTGAGATTGACTTCATAAAAATTACACCATTTCCCAAATAGGAAAGATAAAATATCAGCCAGACAGCTTTACTGAATATATGTATTTTCAACAGAGACAGCCTCTGGATAATAATCTAGTAGCCTTGTAAATCATGCTGATTTACAAGCATGGTTGAAACCCATTGCTCATTTGCTGAATGTAAACTGCACATCACAAACCTACAGAAATTTTCCAAGGGTCAGACTCAGTCTTTGGGAGATGCAGTTAATCCACTTGCACTGATGTAAGGTTCTTGTTGAGGGACTCTTCTGTGTAAGGGCTTAACTTATGTTACCAAAGACAAAAATTATTTAAATTCTTCTGTGAGACAAAAAATACAAACTTTTCAATAAGGCAAAAGCCAAATTTAAAAAGGCCAGTATCAGGTTACACAGGCCAAGTATCATTTCATGTTATACAAAAAAAAACTAAGGAAAAAAAAAAAAAACAAAGCGGGAGAGTAAAATTCTCTAGGAACCCACCTCCTTGATTGCTTGCAGAGAATCTTTACTCAGTGCTTTCAGAGAAAGGCAGCATTTACCTCACCTAGTGTCTGATATAAGTAGAGAGGAAGACTGGCATGCAGATATTAGACAGCTTCTTTACACAAAAGAAAACACTGATCTGTACAATCTTCCCTTGCTACACAGAACACAAAATATCAGATGATGGATCACCTGGATCAGTTAAAATTAAACACAAACAAACAAAAAATACCCCAAATCTTCACACCAAGGCCAACTCAAAACCTCCTTTTACTGTGTCACTGGCAAAGCAACATTGACAGGCACTTGGTTGGGCTGTGGCGCTGGCGACCCGTTGTTGAGGGGCTGCTGGGCGGCTGCGGCCGATTCCATTTTGCTGATGTGCGTTATGAAACGCAGACGAAGTTTCAACGCGGGTCGTAAGTTGCAAATGATTTTCTCAACCTGTAAAATAAAAATAAAGAAAAGAAATGCATTTAATAAAAAGGAATATTCTGACATATTTTACTACAGAAGGTAACATCACATTGCAACAATACAAAAGGAAAAAGATACAGTAAAAGTGGCATTTACAAGCTATTTACCATGTTAACTTCTGCTTCTTTTCTGGTAAATCATCCAAGAAAAGCCTCCTTGAACTAATAGTTATATACCAGAGCTTTGAAAAACAATTCACACGATTTATACTTAGAGAAGAAAAAAGTGCCTATTGTTATAAAATAAATCAGGTGTATGATTTTTCACTGAATATGGAAAATTTTCATTTTTGTCAGAAGTCAGATTATATCAGCAGAACCAGAAGCTAAGTAAAAAACTCCAAGTATGTATTATAATGAGGAAAACTTTTGAAACATCCACAAGTTTATGTAGCTTCTTTTCTAGTTGTTGTTTTAATACTAGTACTTAAAGCACTCTCAGGCTACACCTTAAATTGCAGACCACAGAAATTAATCATGCAATCTGATATAGTTTACATATCTAAAACTTAACTGTATAAAACTGTACAAGCTTCCCAAAGAAACTAGTCAACTCTTAAGGGCTTTGTTGTACTGCTGATGTTTACATATGAACAGAATTCAGAAAGACTGAACTACTACATTGCTATTAAAAAAGATAGTTAGATATAAATGTCTACTGTCTACTTACTTGGTCTTTCACACTGTCACCTGTAAACATGTACTTCATATGATACAAGAAGTCACATATAGGATCCATGTAGTTCAGGTGCGGACTATATCGATCAGCATTCAAGAGCATTTCATAAAATGCCACTCCAATCTGTTTCCGCAAACAAAAAACATCCCAAGCAAAACCAGATTTTAAAATGTTTCAGATAGCAAATACAGTTAAACAGTATAATAAACATATGCATTGCTTTTTAAATATATGAGATTCTCAGCTACTCAGCTTCTTGCAAGGACAAATGGATAAGTCTAGCTCACCCCATTCTGATCAGCTAAACCACCCTTTTTTCCCAAGTTAAGTTTGAACCAATGCAATGATAACTCAGTACATTCTGTATAATTACTGTTTAAATATCACTCATTGCAAATGTTTTGAGTAACTGCCAGTGCAATTTGCAAAACTAGACCTTAATAATGATGAGAAACTGAATATAAGATTTGAGTCTACTAGAAAGAAGACATTATGGATTACTGTGTTTAAACTGTATTTTGGCTTAAACAAGGTCCTAGTAAACTTAAAAAGTCCTTTTTAATGGTTCAAGTATTCTTCACAGCTTGTGATTTGATCAAGTGTTCAGGGATACCTATTAAGGAAGTGCAGTGCACAAGCATATGTCACTCTCTGGCCAGTTAGAAAAGCTAGTGTGCAATTTAAGTTAGATTAAATGACCAACCACAAATTTCAAGTCACGTGGCAGTTGCTGCCTATTCTGAGGCCAGCAACTCAACATCATTTCCTTAAACCAGAATCAACTTCTAGGAATCCTGTTATATGATTGTTTAACTACCTGATATAGCTTCTTACAGTATCCCAAGTTCCCGATATATCCACACATTTTGGAAAAAAAATAGTGTGTGTACATCCCTACATTTTGTGACTTGCTCAAAAATAATACATAAAAATGAAATATTTCAGAAAGAATTGGGTGGGGGTGGTAAAAAAAAACCAACACTGCAGCTCCTAATGGGGACCTAGGGAGATTCAGGCTGACATCCTCCCCAGCACAGATTCTGTCAATTGGAGATGAAAATGCAATTAGTAGCAGCGGCTGCCCTACAGGTCATGTTGTTAAAGGCAATAGAGGCAGATGGGATATTCAACTGCCATATAGGCTGTGCAGGTAGGTACTGACAAGACAGAAATTCGAAGACTTAGCATTCCCAAGCTTAATTCTTTTTAGAAGGGACTCTTCCGCCTGCAGGGCACCCTTATCCACGTCCATATGATTGTATGTAGCAGTCTATGCTCTACCATCCTCGCAATCTCCAGCTTCTGCAAATCTTCCTTCCTCTGGCTAGAAACTTTAAAAACAAGCACCTGGTCTGATGCATATTTTCAATGCTGCTCGAGAGAGAGGCAATGCGTGTATTTGGCCTCGACAGCTTAGCTGTGGGTTTTTGGGTTTTTCTGAAGCTCTAAGTATTTCATCCTGACCTTAGCTGACGAGACTCCAATTAATTAGGCACCTGGATCCACAAACAGCAGTTGAGAACCTTGAAAGTAACATGATGCAAACACAGAGTCCACTGCTTAATTCCTAGCAGAAATCTCACTCAAATTCTGCTTTGTCTTATATTTGCAAGACAAAAATGAAATAGGCTCTAGAAATTAGATCAAGGAATACACCTTACCTCTATCATGCACCGTGTCCTCTCCTGCTGGAACCGTTGTAGAAAAGGCCCAACAAGGTGGTAAACATAGAGTAACTGGAACTCCGTTTTCACTATGGGTATCAGTACTTCTGTGAGGAACCTGCAGTTTTTCAAGACACCCATTATTTACACAGGAATTCCGCTACTCCAAACTCTACCTAAAACCTCTCATTCTCTCAAAGATCTGGATGTTATTTTAGAAAACACAGTGCAATTCAGCAAACAAGAGTTATTTCAGCAGAACTCTGAAAGACTAGACCGGAAAACATCTCCTGTACCAAGGAGACACACAGTCTCAGTCCTGCTCAGCAGGGCACCATGCATAATCAGAAAGCAGCGCCCTCCCATTTTAACACGGGCATTAAAACTAGAGTCACTATTTGACAAGAACACATCTTTAGGAAAGAGTTGTTGAATATGCATGGAATTCTAAAAAAAAATAAAATTACCAAATATCTATACTTACTTGGGAATGAGGGAAAGCTGTCCAATGCTGGAATGATGCCAGACAGCATGCGCCAAAGCCAAAGTGTAGCTACAGCTCATCTCGGAGTAGGATTGGTGACACGCTGTGAAATCAAAAAGCTGGAAGGGGTAACCAACCCACTCTGTCTCTGACGTCAAGCTGGGACTGTTGATTACACTCACAATGCAATCATGGAGAACAATCCAGTATGGTTCCTGGGAAAAACAAAGGTCTGGATTATTGCTGGAAAGAAGAGCACCTAAGACGGCGCTTTCTCATCTCTTACCCACTATTGTATTTACAGAATATTCTCAGCTACATGGTATTTTATACCCTGCCTAGCAAGCATCATTCTTAAGAAGGACAATACATGACACTTCCATATTATGAGAAGGAGTGGCATTATCAGGACATACTTAATCAATTTACATTTACAACACAGATGAAGATACAAGGAAAGAAACAGGCAGGACCATATGAAGAAGCCTATGAAAAAATAATGAGAATGAAATCTCTGTTGTCTCTCTTCCAACAAAATGAGTCATTTTACTGAAGGAAAGAAGCCACAGGGAAAGGGTAAGAAACTGTTGTATTTATAAGCAATTTATAAGTAAACAAGAACAGAATTATTAGACAGTCCTGGAAACAGTTAATCGAGTCAGTATATCCAGAAGATGAAAGCTACTACAAAAATGTGAACTCTAACATTCACACATTTCCTTGTGCAGTCTTAGTCACATCTTGTGTACGTTTTAAGAGATACAGCATATGCAAGTGCTAATGCAAAATGAGCTTTGCATCAAAAACCATATGCACATTCTAATTTCATTGCTTGTTCTCAATTGATACTATGCATTTAACCACGTTTTCAAACGTAATGTTTTACTTCTTTTCACTTGTAGTCTCCAAATGTAATAGAAAAATAAAAAATAAGGCCGTATTTTCAATGCTAAGAGAGTAGATAAAGATGTTTTCCAATATACAAATGGCTTTCGGGGGGGCTTATTGAAGAACGTACAGATGTTGGCTCTCATACTTCAAACTGCAAAAATTCTTACAATACACACTAATTTTGAAGAAGATTAATAAAAATAACTAGACACATGAACTCACTGGTAAGGCTGTGATAATTAGTCCAATAGCGTTCATCCAAGCTGTGATATTCTCCCTTGGCACCAGGGGCTGACTACAGACAGAAAAAAGACAAAAAGAAAAAAAAGATGCAAATCCTGAAATTCATAAATGCAATCTGTTCTTTTGCTATACTTAAAAGAAGGCATATTTGTACAGAAAATACTTCTTGAGAAGTTGGGACTACAATACAGAGACATTGACACTGCTAGCAAAACTTTGCTCAGAAAGGATTTTGGTTTTGTAGCACATGTCCTTCAAAGGTTTATATTAGCATCAGGAGGGTTCAGAGCACTGTCCATCTTTCCTAGCCCATCTCCTTCGTACTCAAACATCCTGTGGTAAAAGCTCATGAAGTCTCCCTACCCTGCATAAAAGACCAGCTCTTCCGCAGCCTTGCTGCCACTGCACCCAATGGAGAAATCACCACCCAGTGAGAGATGTTCCCTTCGTTGCTTCAACAGGATCATGAAGACAGGAGACACAATGCTTTCTCCCATAACATGAGAGTCCAACACACTGCTTGATCCCTATAACCTTGTTTGTCCTCCAAAAATACTTAAAAAAAAAATCTTAACATATTGATACTCAAAGTTTTATACAAAAAATAAAATAAAGAAAATGAGGGTAACAGACTACCTTAGTTGTAAGTGATGTATTAGATCTTGCACAAACAGTTTCAGAGAGACAACATACCTCTTCAGCACAACATTCAGTAGTTCATTGCCCACATCCTTCCCTGGAACAGCCAGAGCCATGAGTTCAACACAGGTAACATGCAGAGCATGGGCAGCTGGGTTAGGAAATTCATTGAATCTCCAGTCACAATTTGGGAATGGACCAGGTGATTTGCCTGCCATAGGTGGCAATGATTAAGGAAAATAATCTTTCCTATTAACGACTAGCAAAAAAAAAAAAAATGTTTTCAAGTATATGTATATACCACACACATAAAATTAAAGTGAAAGATAAGCAGAATAACCACAACAGCTCATGAAAATAAGACATACGGAAAAAAGTACCATCATAAAACAGCAAATGGTACTTGGGCACCAAGAGGCACCAAAGGACTACATAAATACATAGCTAATGATATACTGCACATGATGTGTCATACAAGGGATATATTTTCCTGATCAAGTGGAAAACACTACCAAACATCCCATTCACCATATGCTTCTAAATCAACACAATAAAATTGATGAGGATTTTCTATTCTGCATAATCTGAAAGCATTAATTTGCTTCAGTAAGAAGCTGTCCAGCAGAATTTGTGTTCACTTCACACAACTTCATACAACTGCTTAGTCTTTCAAAATTCTCTACTTTCCAGAACAAGACGGGTTCATGCTGGCTACATCTAGTAGAGTTCCTAAAACATCCAGTATTGCCACAGAGGCAGAGTAGTTAACCAGTGCTTTCTTTGAGGAGATTAAGGAACCAATATGTGGCTTCCAAGCCATACATAAAAGAAAGGCAAGTTGCGGAATAAGCACTGAAGGAAGAGCCAAGTTCATTAAGGTTGTCCTGAAGAGAATATTGTCAGGGAAATTCCACTAGTTCTGTTCTCTAAAATAAAACTGCACGGGTTCATCAGTTATTTCAAAAGTAAAGTATCTATATACATAATTGAAATAAATAAATAAATAAAAAGTAGTAATTAAAGAAAATTTAGGTTTGTGTTAAATATGCAGTTTCTAGCTTTTTTTCTACCGAAGAATAGATTCTCACCAGTTAATAATAGCAAGTATACTGCTTTTGACCACCTACAACCCATTACGTGTTCTTAAGTGTGGCACTACTTACAGTATTTTATTCTTGATAACAGCATTAGGAAAAAAAGCAATCTCATTTTTTAGCTTGCTATTTAAACTTTTATGTGGGAATTAAAATTCAATCTGGAATGCCTAAACATCCATACTTGTATTTTCAAGTGAGGCATTAAACTGGAATATTTATATAGCTGCATTATATTTGTTTATTATATCTTTCAAGAATTTTCACTAGGAGGGCACAATCTCCCTGAAAAATAAAAATAATGAAATATAAAGAAAAAAATGCAGCTTTATTTTCAGCTTCTGAAAAATTTCTCAAATTACAAGAAACTGCTCTGTACTGACAAAAGTCACCATCAATAATTCTTTATTATCAACTCAAATCAGTTCTGTCTGCTTACCTAGTTTGCTGATTTGACTTTCTTCAGACCTCTAGCAACAAACCATATGGCGCAAATATACTGAAACTAAATATGAATTTAATCTGACAGATTCAACAACAAGAAAACCTCTCTTGCATATTGAACAGATGGCAACTGAACTTTATGTTTTGATGCAATGAAGCTGCAAGATATTGACACACCTTATTTAATACTTTTTTTTTTTTTTAAGAAGGATATTGTCTACTAGTCTTCCAATGAGTTTACAATAGTAGGCATCATCAGGAATCCATGGATTATCTTCCCGGGCATTCATAGCACATTTGAGATAAGTATCACTCAGACACCAGCCCAGGGGGCGATTGTCTTTTAGGGAGCCTATGATGGCATGAACCAGCTTCCTCTTGAGGTTCGTGCGCTCTCGGAGGTGCCTCTCGTAGTAGTGAAGTGTGTTGTACAGGTAAGTCACCGGGCGATCTGTCAAGAAAATCCATGAACAAAGAATAATCAAACAAAAAACCTACAGAAATATCCTCCAGCATCACTGTTAACGGTAGGAAACGCAAAAAGCAATCAAGACCTCTACATGACTATGTTGTATGTATTTTTTAACTGTGCAAATGGAACTGATTAGTGTTCGATTAGTGTTAAATAAAATTTTATAAGAAGAATTACACATCAATTGTCCTTTGTTACTTTAATGTATGTAGGAAGGGCTAGCAGTGATTAAGGAAAATCTATATTGCCACCTGCTTATGTATTTATGATAAGGCTAGCATGCATAAACACTCTACATCATCTCTTCATTTAAGAGGCAATAAATAGAAAGAAAACAGATATAAGATGATTATAAAGAAAGAATATTGCTCTGTTATGTTCAGACTTTTAGCAATGTCACCTACAGTGGGTACAGTTATAGAGGTGTTCAAAATAATAAAAAAAAAATCCCCTCCAAATCACACATGAAATTTTTTGAACTTTCTGGTAAAAGTAATAGGTGGGGAAACTGGTTATTTTAACTGTTTCCATCTGGGTTTCACAAATGGTACTACAGGGAAGGCTCCTGCACTCCTACTGGAATGGAGCGAAGGAAACATGTAGAGGAGGAATGAAAGAGCAGAAGTAACCTGAATAAAAGCAAGTTTATTATCAGTGGGCTAAAGTTCATTAAACAGAGATTGTGCCTCTATGTTTGGATGAGGATAGGGCTCACAAAAGAGGAAAGGGTCCCACACAGCTGTGCTAGCAGACTGTAGTTGTGGTTAGCAGTCAGCTAGCTAACACAGCCTTGTATTTAATGGCTACAGTATTGTCTTAGTAACACCTTGTAAAAAAGAGAATAGAATAATCACTACAGGAGTTAAGATTTTACAACCATAGGTTACTCACCATGGAATTTGTATAAACCTCCCAGGTGATCCAATAAAGTTTCTAATGATTTGGACACTGGAAGCAATTCCAGAAACCTATGGATTACGATGTCAAACACCGGCAGAAAGCGCAGGCATACATTTCCAAAATAAATGGGTAGGTACTGAGGCTGGATCTGAACCGGTGGGTTTACTTGCTCTGCCAAGCCTTCAAAGTACAGCTTTTCAGGATATTTCTGGGGGAAAATAACAACTAAATTAAAAGTTCTTTCTTTAAAATTATTATGTTAAACGTTCAGTACTTGCATTGCTTTTTAAAAGGACACAATCATAATCATCACTGTCCGACAAACATTTTGGGAGAGAACCTAGGGGAAATTCAGTACTTCCGAAGTGCTCTGCATCACCAGTACTAACGCACACTGGAGCCCAGGGAGCAACTAGAGGGCACTCAACATCACACAAGTAGGGCTGAGGGCTGAGCCTGGGCTGTTTCACTTGTGACTGGAATCTCTGCTTGCAGCTGGGGCCTGGCAGCTGTGCGGCGCTCTCCTGCAGCACTGCCCACACCTCTGCTGCCCAGCTGCAACAGGGTACTGCTACACTCATGTCATCTCTGCATCAAACTTCAGTTTAGCTGGAGTTCATCCTTTTCCAGATTATCCAGTTTACCCTTTTCTAGCCAAAAGAACTCACTGTATTTGGAGCAACATTAAAATTTTAGGAGTTCCTCTTCTCTAAGATGATGTGGGTCTGTTCTGGCCAAACAGCACAAAATAGAAGACTTAATATTTAAGAGAAAATGCAAGCATAATTACACCTAGTTCTAAAATACTAGAGGGGTATATTCCCTGGTACACAAAGAAAATAAGTGAATTTTAGTAAACTCTAGATATTAAAAATGGCTGGACTTAGATGATCAAGTATCTCTAACCAAACTTCAGCTACTTCTGTCTTTGAATATTACTGTATTATTATTTTCATGGTATTCCATAAACTGAAATTTTATTCCAGTACAAACAAATTGCTAGAAGTAACTCCAAAAAGTTTTCATAGCAGTCCTGTAATTTTAAAAACAAAATATTCTTTGGCTAATCTGAACTCCACAGAAAGTATAACAGTAATTTAAAAAGTTAGCTTTGTTACCTTGTGATAACTCATATGCTTAGTATGCCAGTCATTCTGCAGCCAGTGCTCTGGAGAATTCTCCTTCACAAAATCACTCACTCTGTTTCTGAAGTCATTAGGCTTCAGTAAAAGTAACTGAATTATAAAGTAACAGACTTGGGCTTCATTTCCCTCGTGACTACGCATAGCCTTCAAATAAAGACACAGAAAACATGATTACAGCCGATGCTACTGTCTGCCTTAGAACCACTAAAACAGTGGTCAGGCAACCTGGCGGTACATCAGACATGTGCACACAAATTCATATTGAACATATAGTCTCAACTGTATTTTGTCTGTTAAGACAGAGAAGAGAAGCAGGCTCCACCAGCTGCTGTGGAAAGCATTCAACCCATTATCTAATCCCTTGCAGAAAGTCTCACAAAATTCTGAGTGACAGATTGTTCGAGAACTCCAGTTCTTTTCTGTACGCCGATCGCTCCATAGAAATATCCCAATAATGATGGAGAAACTAGGCCTGCACATTTTAACATGTTTGGACTTTCATTTGAAAAAAAAAAAAAATCAAACTAAATTCAAACCAGCATTATGTTAGGAAGAGATTTTAAAATATAAGTAAAGGATAATAACTTAAGAAATACTTAATTATTTGGATAACTTCATTATTTTGCAAGGGCAGGCTGAACTTTTAAGCAAAGACAACAGTCTCTAGTAGGTACATTTGTTTCCAAATAATGTTATGCCATACCCCTTGCAGAAAGGATTGAATAAGTCTGAGATCAAAAGAATCAGAACACTAACAATAATAATGTCAAGTGCTTGACACTACAGAATCAGATAAAGCTTCCCCTGAAAATTCAAAGTCAAGAATTTTCTGTCCCTTACTGAAACAATCCATTATTTTACTTGATTATTGGATTAGCAAACAGTCACTATAAAAAAAAAAAAAAAAAAAAAAAAGAATATTTTAAAATATGGTTCCTACAAAACTGACCTGGGAAGCATTGACCAAGTATTGCTTCAAGTAACCTATTGCTTCTTAATTTTTAAGGCAGTACTTACCAAACACAGTATCAACCTATCCAGTGTTACAATATTGTATTTCCACACCATATCATTGAGTATCTCAATACATTTGTTGAGCTGCTGGCCTCCTGCTGAGGTAGAGAATTCATACACCAAGAAATCTGCAAATGTCCTGACGTGTGCCACCAAAGCTCGGGCCCCAATTCGTTCCAAAACTCTAACAGAGAGAAAGGAGGAGAATAAAAAGATAGCGTTTTCTATTTAAGTGAATGTGCTTGTGAACAATGAAGAATTATTATTATCTTTTATACATTTCTAATTTGTCTATTTTACAAGACTGAATAGGTTTTATACAAAATTTTTCTTGAAACAAACTCACTCCAGCAAGCACGGTAATACTAACATATGAATATCAATTAGATGAAATCCTCCAAGTTCCCAAATATATGGATAATGTTCTGCTCAGATTCCACGTGTTACCCAGGTACAACTGTATTTGTCAATCATACACCTCCTAGGAGAGTCTTCTGCAACTTACTATTATTCTTCTGCAGTGTGTGCTTTTTCCTTACTGCACAGAAGACTACCACATTTTCCACAAATAAAATTGTTTCAGACAGACAGACCTTATGAGGCCTGAAAAAGGAATAATCTGTTTTTCATTAGTGTGGCGATGAAGTTTTCACTACTGAGAACCAGTATAGATAATCTCACTACTATGGCTTCTAAAATAACCTACAGTTTAATCCAGCACAGTAATTTTGTTTAATATTCAGTCTTTAATAACAAAAACAAAAAAGGTAGATATATGATTTATATTTTTGATTACTGTTTGCAATCGTATGAAATAATGCTTTATTATAAGTAAACCACTTAACTCAAATAGTCGGTATTCTTGCCTGTAATTTTCTTACCAGGAGAAATATTTACTGCTGACTCCTACATGATAAAATATCTAAATCCAAGAGATGCTATCAGTCTTAAATATTGGTCTACTATTATGATTTGCTAATATCTAACTCCATTTCTTTTTTACGCTCCCTGAATCATCTTTAAAAAACGAGTACAAACCAAACAAATATAAACTGCAAGCTGTAGGTTCTCAAAACTGAAGATAGTTTGCTGCGATACTTTTGAAATGGCAGGTGTTTTAAGCTTACCTGTAACCGATCTGATTGATGTGATCGGTCTCTAACAACATCTTCCACAGGAGACAGAGGAAAAGGGGGGGTGAGCCTTGTACAGAGAAGTGTGCGATTATGTCATTCTCGTTGGTCATAGACTTCCACTTTCGATATTCCTCTTCCACATTCTTCTTCAGGTTAAAACGGCTTTCCTGGGGCACGTTATTCTGTTTGAAGAATACCTGAAACAGAGCAGGCTTTGTTACAGGCAATAGCTGTAAATTTAGAATATGCAAGCGTTACTCTGACTTCATTAGGGCCCCTTACGATTACTGACTTCCACTTGCAATAAAACAAACAAACAAAATACTAGAGAGGGTCACTGCTTCACTGTGACATGACAGTGAATGCCTTGTCAGTAAGTTATATGACAAGTTGCCATGATGAAGAAAGGGTTTGTTATAATACTTTTTTTTTTTTTTTTTTTTAATTCTTTTATTTTTTTTTTCTTCTAAATTTAATTTACCTCCTACTGGCAGCATCAGCATGCCAAAACTTGACCCTAGGATACTCCAGAAGCATAATAGATTTTTGAAAAAAATATCAATGTTAAAATCATGTTGTTTTCTTTAGTGAACTAACATTAAAGTATCCTAGACAGAAGAATCCTACCAACTAGCAAAAGGCACAAGATCCTGTTAAATACATAAAATCTTCATGTTTCTAGTTAGAAAAATGGCAGTTTGAAACTATTACCTGCAAAGGAGCTGGAAAACAGCTTAGTGTGTGTGACGCCCAGTTATGGGGAGTAAAACTCATGATGGTCTGCAAAATGTCCTTGCACCAAGTTCCCTGAATTGAATCAGAACCTGTGAAAAAATCTAAAACAACATTCAACCATGAATGAAACACAATTGATAAGAAAAACTAGTATCATAAATCCAAAGATATTTCTTACTGGTACTCCTTTTGTAGTCACATGGATAGAGATTTTGCTAGTTCAAAATCATTATCTTTATGACCAACTTCCCCCTCTCCCTTTCTTTGAGTCTTATCTGTACTGTGCAGCTTACTCTACAGCATCTTATTAATGGTGTTAGCAATAATGAAATTATTTTTAGGTTTTCAGCTGGAAATCAATCAAGGATGATTTTAAGATTTTACATTTAATTTCCTGTAATGCAAATAAGACAAGCGTTTTCTGATGAACTGATCAGACCTAATTTTAAACCCTCTGAGGAAGCTAATCATCATGAAATTGCCAGATGCCATTTGCACAGACCTGCTTTAAAAAAAGAGTGCTCAGAAATACTTTTCCAATTAAGCTAAAAAAAAAAAAACAAAAATACAACCCTCTAAATACCACACACACATACAGAAGTCCTCTTCCTTCCCACCCACTAAAAACTGTGATGTAACATTGAAGGTTGAGTAAAGACTAAACAAAAAAGGAAAAAAAAAAAAAAAAAAAAAAAAAAACCCTCCTAACATTACTCTTCTCTTATTTTTTCTCCATTTTTCTGATGTCAGGTTGCTCTAATTCTTCAGTCTCCAGATAAGAACTGGATTTCCAGTGTAAATGAAGAAAACAGAAAATAATCTCTCTGAATGCTAATAAAAACCTGCCTTCTGCCACTGCAAGTTTGTTAAACATTAAAATACACTTAAATATGCTGAAAATGCTTTATTCCTTTCTCCAACAAAACAAACTCATAACTTAGACACAGTTTTCCTAAAGATAAGCTATAAAGAGGAAATGGCTGCTACATCAGCAACATACTTGTGCTGAACATTCCATTTTATTATGGCATCTACCAGTAAATTGGCTCACTTAAATAATGAAACTGGAAATAGAAGATACTGAGAAAGAGTTAGTTATACTTCATCTGTGTTCTAAATTAATATTACGCCACTTCTGACTTCAGTATTACTTTAATAATAACATTTGCTTGAAAATGTTGCCAATATTTTGAAATAAAATCCGATTACACTTCAAAAATAGAAATTCATGCAAAATGTTCTGCTACAGTGCCACCTCCAGGACATTCCATTAATTAAATGTGAGAGAAAGGGCTGGTCTTGGCCCTTCCTTGCGCGTACCTGCAAAGTGCAACCCTTACCTGTCACATGTGTTGCTCTAGCTAGAGTTAGGATCAGAGCCCTGTTGAGTTCTTCTGATTCCGCCGAAAGTACCGTCTTAGGGTCACTGAGGAACCGTGTGAACTGGGGCTGCACCTCGGAGCTGCCCAGAGCTGTGATCAGCCGTAAAGCGGTACTCTCAACGCTAGGAGATGCAAGCAGGACAGTTAGCAAAGGACACTCACGCTGCTGCTTCTGGGATCACAACACACTTGCTCCTGCTCTGCTTGGTGCTTCAGCTAATAGAGAAGTACTTTCAAAGAAAGTGATATTTTTAGGTCTTTGGAAAAATCTGGATTTTTCACCATTCGATAAATTATTTTCAACCACTAAATTATTTGGGGCGGAGGGAAGCTGCTTTAGTTATTTCTGGATACCTGCATTTTAAATGTATTTAAAATTCAAGGTGCAGTCTCACTGAAAAAGAGTCTGAAGCCTCTGCAATTTAGTGTTCCTTCCTTTTGTTTCCTTTTGAACATCTTTGTTAGACTAGCAGACACAGATAAATAAATAGAAGAACAGAAGAAAAAAGCACGAACAAGAAATGTGAAGCTGCAAAGCAAACTGCCTTCTGAAAACAGACAGCATTAAACTGTCCTTATTAAAGTAATCAGGAAGTACTACTTTTGATTTCAATTTTGTTTTTCACTGTTCTAGTTAGAAGTGCTTTTCACACTAGTTAATTTGAAGCAATTTAAGACACTCTTATAAAACCTCCTCTAAAATCTCAAAGCTATTGATTAGTTAACTGCAGCCTAGATGTGCATATCTAAGAAAACAGATTTACTTCCAAGTCTTGTATTTCACACTCTAACAAGACAAAATTTTAGTAAATAAAAGGAGTAAGACCTTGAAAGTAAAAAGGAGTATGTGGAAGTAAAAAGCAGTCAACAATAGAAAGACTAATTCCATTTTACTAATATGTTTTTCATTTTCTTTGTTCATTACTTTGGATAGTCAACTTAGCTCTGGTAATGGAACAGACGACTGTGACAGAAGGAGAGAAACCAGTAGCCCCACTGGTAGACTCTTTTTCCCCCACTGTGACTACCGCAAGCAGCTGCCACTCACCACAGATGAAGCTGGTTCTGGTTAGTCTGTGGCACAGCAGCCAAGGAATGAAGGTGACTGAGCAGCTGGACTCTGTAATGAGGCTGGATGTGATGCATGCGGTAGCTGAACATTTCCAGCAGAGTGTGCAAAATCCCCCAGGCGTGAGATTTGAACACTGTTGGCAGGAGCTGACCTTATGGGAAACAGTTTGTAAAATACATTTTCCAAGTGATTACTCTTTAAAACAGAGTACACTGTGGACAGACAAACATATTTAGCTGCAAGTCAGATACTCAATTTGATAACTGCAGTGCTTCTAAAGACAGTTGCTTGCACATGCACTCTTTGGAGGTCCTAAAAGTGTACAGCTGAATAATCTTGAATAATCCTGAATATTCTTTTGACTGAACACACTCAGCAGACATCCAAATTACTTTAAAGTGTGCAATTAAATAGACTTGCATCTGATTAAGCAAGAGTTCTTAAGAATGTCCACAAGCACACTTTGCACAATGCAGGTAAACTAGAAAATATCTGACCATATACAGATCAGTATCCCCATAACAAGACAGCAGTACCTTTACCTGCAGTTTACTGCAGCACTAGGGCTAATATTATGTTTGTGTGTGTGTGTGTTTTTTTTTTAAACATTAAGATAATTTGTCTATTTACTCAACATACTGCATCACTAGACTTTCATTGTTTTCCCTATGGTTCCTAGTTACCATTCAAAGAGAAAAACATTACTGAAGGGGAAGAGGGGAAAAAAAAAATCCGTCTTACTGATGAAGCCTTTGATGCCCAATGACTCTATTTCCATATAAACCAACAAACGGCTGTAGGTTTCCACGAGAGCTGGTGCCAAGGCCAGACTAGATTTTGCATGAGCCAGTTTAATCACTCTTGTAGCTATGCTATGAATCAGGCTGCAGGGGAAAAAAGAGTAGTTTTAAAAGTGCGTACTTGAAATTTAAGGTATTTGTTATATAAATCAACAGCCTTACACAAGACATTTTGAAACGAACATAAAGCTTTCCTGCTGACAATTAGCTTGGACTTACAGATATAAATACTCCCTCTCCCCACCCCCCAACAAAACACAAAACAAAACAAAAAACCCACAAAAACCCACACACAACTAAATGCATCCTGTACCTCATTTTGGCATGAACTGTGAGTGAATCCAAGAGGTTCATTGGCAATGGGGTGATAGACCCTGATGCCATGCAATTAGTCCCTGGAAGAGGGATCCTCATATTGCCATTTCCATAAATAGTCTCTACGAGTACACCCATGGGCAAAGTGAAACACTCTGAATTGGTAGAATATGCATTGCACAACAAGGCAATCTTGTAGTCATTCATCTGCAAGCTTTTGTTTCTCAAACTCTGTTGCAAAAACCTGCATAGCAAAGAAAGGTTAAACATTAAGGGGACATGGAACGGAAATCAGACAGAATATACATACTTTGCAGGTCACAAATAACCCCTGTCACAAATCAACTGTAAAACAGCAGGAAAAAATATTTGTATTTATCAACCATACCACATTAAATAACTAGATCTTAAGCCCCAGTTAAACTTCTTAATAAAAAAAAAAACCTATCAACTACTATGCGCTACAGTAGCAGAGCTGTAAAAAAAAAAAATCACAGAACGGCTGAGGTTGGAAGAGACCTCTAGAGATCACCTAGACCAACCCCCAGGGACACCTCCAGAAGGTGTTGAGTATCTCCAAAGGACACTCCACAACTTCTCCAGTGCTTTGTGGCCTTCACAGCCAAGGAATTTTTCCTTGCATTCAGATGGAATTTCCTGTGTTTCTGTTTGTGCCGTTGCCTCTTGCCCTGTCACTGGCCACCACTGAAAATAGCTGGCCCCATCCAGACACCCTCCCTTAAGGGATCTGCGCACTCTGGTAAGATCCCTGCTCAGCATCCTCTTCTCCAGGTTTAACAGGGCTCACATCTCTTAGCCTCTCTTCAGAAGAAAGATCCTATTTAAATACATTTTAAAAATCACCTTTCTAATGAAAACTAGACTGCTTATCATATACACATCATTTTTCCTTTCAAATCACACCTTAATAAAACAGAACATCCATTTGTTTCCTGATTCTCCATCAGGAGGTGCTCGCAGTTGTAATATATGATTTAAAGTGCCATAAGGGCATTTAAACTTCTATGAAACATTTTGACTTTGAGCTCTTTGCATTGTTGAGCCCTTTGATTAGCTGTCCTACAGAGTAACTGAAGAAATAAAATAGCATCTCATCACATAGGATCTTCTGAATACAGACCTGGGACTTCTTTTCCCATTATTCCTAGAAAAAAAATGCACACACACACACACACACACACACACACACACACACACACACAACCTACTCATGGTGAAGCTTCAGAGAATGGGGAATGGGAATCTGCAACTTGGAGTTATCGCTATGGGCCTTCCGATTCAGATGAATCCAAATACAAGTCATGGCAAAAGCGTGAGTTGACTGCGGCTTGTTAATATCAGGTACAGGAATACACTAAAGAAAAATAAAACAACAAATGAACACAATATAATTGTATGTATTTACATACAGAAAAACAACTTAGATAACTAACATTCACAGGTTTTTTTTCCTAACCCACAGCACCATAAACAAAATATTGGAGGGGCAAATTGCATTCTTATGTATCTATACAATTCTAATTCAACGTATCTGGAGGAGAATATTATTTTAATAATTATCCCTGAAATAGAATGAACTATCTTAAAACCACAGCAAATGTAAGTTCATACCCAAATTCAAGACATGCTGTTGCAAAAGCATATACTCAGACTTCCCTAAGATATGATTCAGAAATAATTTTCACACATACTTCAAAGAATGCCCAGAGTATGTATTCAGTGGTTCACTAGCATTATCTGGAAATCTACCATTTCTAGCATTAGAATTTTCACCAATAAAACTAAAAGTTAACAGTCTTCCCATTAAAAGGGACATGCACACCTAAAATTGAAGAAATCTGGAGGTTACATGCTCTAGTATATTAGTGTAGCTGAAAGGGGCAATCTGTCTCTCTTTATGTGCAGTAAACACCTATATATTAAGATCTCAGGGTTAATAATAATTGAATATTCATCAAAGGTTTGGTCTCAGAGAGAGGACTTACTTCCTTTTCAGGATACAAGAGGTCAAAAAGTTTCATCACCGGCAGAAAGTCGGCCAGCGCATTCTTCTGGATGCTGCCAGAGATGAACTGCAGTAGCACCCACATCAGATGGTCTCTGCCTTTAATGAGGCCCCGGCCTGCCAACTGTCAAACACACTCAGCAACGGACAGATACTGTACACAAGCAAAACCACTGCAAAGATTCCTATATGAATAGAAAAGCAGGCTAAAATAGTTCCAGTTTCCATCCATTACTGTGAATAATGGTTGGGCTTGAATAGTTGCGCTTGAGCCGAAAAGTAGGTTTCTCAAGAGAACAGCTGAATGGGCACATTAGTCATAACACAAGAATACTAGCTTGGAGAATCACAACTATTAATTTAAATCCTGCTAGGATTTTAAACGCATTCAGCTCTTGGGAGTCCCAGTTCTGAAAAGCAGAAACTCCTAAATAGTGGACTTGTGTTGCTGCCTGCTGGCAATGGCAGTACTGTGTTTACCTGGCCACAGGGCTACGCCACAGCCTGCATGTTAACTCTACGAAGAGTAAGAATCAGAACATCATGGACTTGTTTCATCAGGATGTGTCTTGCCAAGCCTGAATTTTATTTTTTGTTGTCTGCAGCAGCAATCATTTAATAACGAGGTTACTACTATCTACGTGGTGCTAGCTTAGACTCACGCAGCTGTGGGGTGTATTGCCTATAGCTTGGATAAACTTCACCAGAGGCCAATTAAGGGTCATTATAGAATGTAACCCAGGACCTTGGTACAACTACTTGTCAGGATAACAAAAAGTATCCAATAAATGTAAGATGTACCATACATAGTAAATTCAGATGTAACATAGAAGCAACGAAGATGAAGCAAAATGTACTGAGTGTTAGAAACTGTATCTAAATAGCTTCAAGTAAATTCTGAAGTGAGGGGAAAACTCCCCTTTCCCTGCCATTGAAATCCTAAACTGTGTTATTGCTAGGAACTAGCAGTAACTAGATAACTTGGACTACAATTGCTAGTATCATTGTAACTGCCCAATGATTTCAAGAAACACATTGCAAATACTTTCATTAGACCAACCATCCATAATTTTGCATCTATCTGTTTACACTACGTGTTTCTTTAGCTCACACAAACTGTAGTTACATTAAAAGCTTGGCTGTAATTTGGATGCCAGCATAGTATTTGGGTCATTTGAATTATGCCAGTTTATATCCTCATACTATCTATTTATAAACTTTTTGTCCAAATATAATGGAATAACCTATAACCGGATATACTGCAAGCAGACTTAACTCACACCATGCAACTGGAGTTTATCAGAAATTTAATTCTTACACACAAGATGCTTTCAAAATGAATGGATGTCCCCAGGGAAGTGTGTCTTACGAAGCAGGAGTGACACAACCAATTTACCTTTTGATGGAGTGATAGGACCATATGAGGAAAACTTGCAAACTGAAAGAGCACAAAGAAAATAAGCTGGCTGGAGAGATGCTGCCACAAGAGTTGGCTGGTGCCACCATCGTCAAACTTCTCTTCGGTCTCTGATCGTTCCATGGCATACACTACCAGATCCACCAGCTGGTCCTCCAGCACAGGACAGCGCTGCTTGTGCTGTAAGCAGAAATCAGACACAGTATTCCAAAGCCTTGTGATTAATTTCAGAGCTACTGCAGTTGCAATTACAGTACAATCTTTTGACAGAAGGCTGGGAAGCATGAAATGAAGTCTGAATTTAAGTTAAGGATAAGCCAGGGTATTAAAGCTGCACTATGTTCCAGGTCACAATGATTTTTGTATTTGAATACACATTATGTAATTCCCTACTCAATCTCAAAAACACAGATCAATGCTCAAGCAGTATTTTCTTTTTTAATTTAATAAATTCATGGAGAATTTTTTAACTCTATACTGCTATTTCAGGAATACAAAACCTATTCTTTTAACACTATCACTTTTTTTTTTTAAGTCTATTTCAAAAAGTAGGGATCTACATAAAGCAATATCAAGTATATCAACTCAATCAGAGGAAGCATCCCAATATACAGTAAAGCTGTTAGTGATTATTTCTTCTCTTTCTCACTCTCATTTTGGGTGCACCTACATCAGCAGCAGAATTCACATCTGGTTAGTATTCCATATCAGAGTGCCCCATTGATATGGCAGCTTTGTACAAGACAACAATAAAGCAACTTGAAAACAACTTTCTAAGAGTGGTATGTTCTAAATAGTTTACAGAATGGAAATTACATACTGCCGTAACAAGTTGTTCAGATGTTGGATTTAGATTGCCATAATCTTCACATTGAGATTTGCAAAATACACAAATTATTTAATTTATACCTTATTTGATGACTTTTAACAATCACCAAGAAAAATGTTATATATTCATATAGTGTATGTACATACACATAATCTATAAGCATGCTACCTGCAGTATGGAACTCAGATTATTAGCCTTAACTTTGTAATCATCAAGGATAAATGCCACAGTGGCAAGAAGCTTGTATTACCCTGCATTTACTTGTATATACTGGTACAAAGTACTACTAATAAGGACAAAAGAAGTGTGAGATTAAACATACTTCAGCCCCTGCTAGCACTTTAGAAATGTCAAACCTCCATTTATGTCATTATGATCTTGATTTAAAAATGGTCACATTTGTATTTTCTAGGCCTTATGCCTGTAACATAATGCAGCCTTAAAGATACAAAATGCTTTAATGATACAAAAGAAAAGGAACTGCTCAAAAACCTAATCATGAAAATGCAGTCTCCCTTTCTAAAGAGAAAAACAAAACAAAAAAATCCCCAAACAAACAAGTCATCCAAATATTCATAAAACATTTTACGTTTGCCTTAAATGAGTTCTTTGGCTAACTAGCCAGGCAGCCTAAAAATCTCTTCATTAAAAACAGAAAAAAAAATAAAAAATAAAAGAAAGTTGCTGAAAGGAGATGCTTGTTCTAACCTTTGCCAATGACAGTCTTTTGCCATGAAAAAGGGATTATTTTCAAATTAAAAATATATATTATTATATATATTAAAAATATAATGCAAGACTGCAAAAACTTCATGAAACAGAATGAACAGCATCCCCTCTGGTACATGCTCTGCAGCAGAAAGCTGCAGTTCTAGCTGGCTGTCTGGCAGCATGCTGCTCAACACAAGCTTCTGAGTGAAAGAGAAAGCACCAGATACTGTTTCACCTTGTCTTCCAACACACAGCGCCCCTGGCCGAGATAAACCGCCTTGCACGTTTGCAGTACCAGCACCACCAGGTCAGAATAATTTGGTTCCCCCGTCCCGTCCCCAAAGCGACTAATTATGAAGCAGAGCAGGGTGCAACAGACAATACTACAACTAGTTTATAATCTAGCATGCAAAACTACTGTGTACAGGGCTTGAAATTTCATAGTTTTCTAAGTGCTGGGTTAAAGTCCAAGAGCCTAACCACATTAGGCTCTATTAATTTAGAATAAAGTTATTCAAGGAATACAACAGGAAAACATTACTGTGAAAAAGAAAGCTAGAATTTCCAGGAGAAATTTTCGTTATTCTATGTAACTCTTAGACTAGTTTTAGGAGCCAGAAAATTCAAAGAAAAAAAAAATCTATGTTTTATTCCGAAATCAGATTTTTTTTTTCCAAGAACAATTTCTAAAGAAAAAAATTAGTATAATTTTGCATTGCTTCACAATTTATATCAATTCTTTAATTCTCTGGTATTATCCTCTATTTTCAGTGAATATGCTTTTTGTATAAATTTTCTATCTAAACCCCTCAGTGCACTCAAAAGAAGTAAGATATTGTGCTTATTAAAGAGTCTGCAGGATTGGGGTCTTGCTTTATTAACTACTCATAACTGAACGATAACAACCCAATATGTACTGGGATACAAGGATAAAACTATAAGTAAAAGCTGACGATCACACAAATAAATAGGTTTTGGTATGGCTAAAACAAACAAACCATTCCTCATTATATATTGAAAAAAATACAGCATCCACAGTCATTGTATTTTTATTTCAAAAAATAAAGAACATGATATTTTTTGTAATTTGTTTTAATAAATGTGTATACTGCATTTAATTCTGCAAAGTCTTTAAAGAACATCAAATATATAAGCTCATTGCAAGTATTATTAAACCACAAAAATTCAGAATATAAGAGTGCTACTATGACCAATGGATACTGATATTTCTCTCAAGACCAGCCCTATAATGGACTAGTGGCACTTTTTTTCCCCAGTAGATCAGAGCTTCAATAGTTCTAAGAGCAATAAAAAAAAGAGAAAAAAATGTGTTCCCATAAAAAAAAAAAAAAAAAAAAAAAAAACAGTTGCTGAGGTTATTTGTAAGCTACTAAAGCTTTTAAATACTTTTGAGAGATAATTTAGCTCAAAAATATTTCATAAGTACTGATTACCTACATTTAAGAAATGAATTAAGATCAAATTTTGGAATTTAGGATCCCTGTAAAAGTGTGTCTGAAAGTCAAATTCAAAATACATAAATTAATATGCCTCAAGGAGTTGACAGGAGAGAAAATGAGAGAGTCCTCTTAGCTCATTTTTCCAAAATAACCCCGAAGTCTGTTGTTTATATAGTGTCAGATCCTGTTTCTGCCAAGTTCAGTGGACATTCTGAAGTTCTCATTAAAAATGGAGTGAGATTCAACATGGAAATTACATTTAGCTATCCTGAAAAATAAAGTAATTGGTACCTTGCCATGCTAACACTGACAAAACCATTAAGTTCGCACTATCAAAAGACAACAGTCTAGGAATGCAAGGAAAAGGAAAGTCAAATTCTGGATACTGTATCTTGTCATTCCTTTCACGTGAAATTTTTATTTCATTTCCACAGTCTGTGGCCAAATACAAAATAGAACCTTCCTCAGGCAAACTCTTCTGGTTTTTACCCATGCCAGAAATTAACTACTCATTCACATGGACAAAGTACGGTATATATAACTTCCTACTCAAAGGTGCAGACCACCACTGCTTGTTTAAAGGTAAACAAGCAAGTATGCTGCTTAAAAAGCAAATTAACATTATAATTGCTAATTAAAAGTGTGTATAACATTACAGAAACAAAACACCTGAGAATTACTTTCACTCCAACTCACAGAAAACAAAGTTCAATATAAACTTAAAGCTAATTGTTTAGAGGACTGCTATGTCATCTAGACTGTAATTATGGAAGAAGGAAATTTTCTTTTTTATGCAAGTCTGTATGTACAGCGAGTGTGAAGATCTAATCCAAAATTTTCAAAAGTGACTTCTTCGTGACTGGCTGAGGATATTAGCAGAGCTATATTTTAAGAAACAAAATTTTTAAGTGCTCTGAAAAACGGTTCTAAACTGAATCTTAATTTGGCCTGAGTAACATTAAGCTGTTAATCACTTTTCAAAAATAATTTGTTACATATCTTCACATACTTATTTAAAGTTAAATAAGTATGGAACAAGTAACAGCAAAATAGAATTTGACCAGTTAACAATTGCACTTGAAGTCAGGTATTTGATATAGTATATTATCATGCCGTAAAACCCTACAAAACAAAACCAAATCCCCATGGGCACATGTACAAATCTATAAGCATATCAAATAAGCATATCAAACAATCTTTGTGTTTCTCTCTGCAAGATTTATAAGACAACTAAATTTGTACTTTTTACAAAATGCAAAGAGGCTTTAAACACATTTATAAAGTAGCTCTGCTTAATTAAAACAGAACCCAAAAAATTAACTGTTCATATTCAATAATATTTGAGAAGCCAGGTAGAATTCCTGTTTAGTTGAACCATATCTAGTTTGTGACACAGAGAGGCAAATGAAGGCTCCAATCCTGCAACCACATCTGTGCAAATTGCTGACATGGCCTACACGAAGCTTTACCAAAATACAGAAATACCTGCAGAGCAATGATCAAGCCCTCCTTTTTATTTATTTTGAAACAAGTTTGGCACTATTTGTATTTTTACATGGTAGTTTTTACACTAACAATCCCATGCTCTTCAGTTCACACAGGTTAACTCAGCTCTAAACGTGCAGAATTACACAGGGTTTTTTACTGAAATCACTAATATAGCTACACTTCTGAAAAGCATCATGCTATTATTTTTCATCAGGTGGCTGCATTTACAAATACACCCATAACATGGAGTTAATTTGTAAATAAACCTAAGTATTTTTTTTTGTTTTCCATAGTTTTAAGCAGAGTATAATAAAGTTTAAATAGAATATTCAATGTTTCCTCTTCCATGCGGCTATGTTTCCCTACCTGTATTTTCACTGGCAGATCTTCATCAGACTATATATCTTTATGCTGGTGCAACTGTAGTAGCACAGCTATAGTTCATGTTCTGTCAGCATTTCCTTTATAAGCTACGTTCTTCAAGTTTGTTCCTTAGCCATAAAAAGTCATGGCAGCTTGAAACTTTGTGTAGCAATTCCTATACTAGAAAAGAAAATTTTAAAAGTATACCTCAATATACTTCAATTCATAGCTTCAACTGAATTCCTTCAGTTATTTTTACAGGATGGCAAAGTAAGAGTTTTTAAAACCAGCATTTTTTGACCTGAAGGCACAGACCATCAATAAATAGTTGGAAAAATAAAATCTGTTCAATAAATATTTTAGTCTTGATATTACATTATTTATCAGCTACAAGATACAGAGTGGAATAGTTTAATATCTAAATGCAGACACAGAAATCAACACAGAATACAAATACTACTCATTTGAGCACTAAATCTAGCAGCTCATTTCCAAGGTTTACCATTTCAGCTGCTTTAAAAATCTCAAAAAGATTGTTCTGTCTGACACAAGGGTATTGTTTGCTACGATATAGGAACGTGCACACTCAAAAAACATTGTCCAAATCCAGAAATAGTTATTTTATTTCATTTAAAATGAGAAGTATACACAAGGTTTCAGAATCATGTGAATTTTATAATCAAGTCACAAATCTGAAAAAAGTTTCTTAAACGGAAACACTGACACAACCTTCACTATAGTATTGCAAACAGCAACGCTATTTTATAAATCTTAAATGATTTTTTTAAAAACAGGTGTGGAAGTGATTACTGTAAAAGAAGGGTTCAGTTAGGACCTATATCACAAACAAAGCCCACTTGGTTTATTTGCTTGGGCCATGAATTGGTTACAAGTAGTCAAATTTTGGAACTACCTTTCCCCCAGTATTTGTATATATTTTTTTTAACCTATTTTAGAGAATATTAAATTCCTTGTTGAGAAGTTTGTTACAGAGGCTTCCTGATAATATGGGAACTCCACTAGTAAAACTCATTTCTACATTTTTCATTTCTGGTTGTATTTACAATTTTATACTTTTTCAATCAGTGCAGGGGATGTTTTTCCACCCACATACACACAGAAAGAAATCTTAATAATCTCTCCTTGTCTGAAAATTCCAGCAAAGTAAAAGTTCTAATGACAGATAAGGGAAAAGGTAGCAGTCCATTCCAACCAAAATGTTAGCATCAAAGGACTACTGACTGTCAGTTTTACTTTTCATCTCTTCTATTGCAAGAGATTTGCAATGAGAATTTGCCCTTGTTTAATGGCCCTGCCAATTTCAAGCCCTGACTGTACATGTATTTGCTAACTGGAATCAGTGGCTACGAAGCGGCCAGCGTATCGTTAGTCACAATACAACAGTAAGGTTGTGAACATACCTGAGCAATGTTCAAGGTCTAGAGCATTGGAGGATGGGCAGGACAAGACAGGACAGAACAAAAATAAAGGAAGAAAAAAAGAAAAGACAAAACAGTGACTATGAGGCCAGCCTCAAGGAACCCCAAGTCAGACCAAGCCCTCCCCTTCCAAGTTAAAAAAAAAGAAAACAAACAAACAAACAAAAACCAACACAAAATCCAGCTTTCCACTATTCAAGTATTACAATATGCCAATACAGCAACATATAACAAAGTTTTGGAAGCTAACAATATAAACAACAACAATTTTCTTATTTTTTGACATAGCAGTCGCCTACTGTCTGTCAAAGGTATACTTGAGGCTGGCCTTATAGGAAAAAAAAGCAATGCAAAAAAAAAAAAATCATATTTTAAATCTCTACTTTTCAATTTAACATTGGTAAAGCAATATACAAATGATAGGAACAACAGTGTCCAATTAACCTAACATGATTTCATTTAAAAAAATATAATAATAATAAAAAAAAAGTCACCATCTGGACCTAAACTGTTTTGCTTAGTTAGCTATAGCAAAGAAAAGAGAAAAAGAATAGTGCAGATTCTATGCAGAATTAAATCACATGTTACAGCACAGTACAGTACCTGCTTATTCAGACCTAGCATATTGCAGACCATATCCCTTGAATACGGTTGTTCCAGCACATATCTCAACAAAGCAGTCTGTGGCTCAAACAGATCCTTCAAAAAATAAATAAAAAAGGCACACATACAAACATATATTGCCTCAACATTATGCTTAAAGCTATCATTTAACTGAGTTAATACGAGAATAAGCATTTTATCTCTGTAGATATGAATTGTCTGGTGGTAAATCCTTTTCATCTCCAATGTCCAAAAGAAAGGAGCAAGTAACCACACTGCTAAGTACTGGCAGATTTTATGAAGACCAAATAGAGGGGAAGACCATCAAGAACTCAGCGGGAACCATGTAAGACAACTTAGGATGCACACAAAAGTAAAAACCATGAGTAGCATGGAGAAAACAAATATGGAAGAACTAACTGTTCACTACACCTTCCAATATCTGAATCAATTAAAAAAGGCCAGAATTTGAATCAAAACAAACAAACAGAAGGAGCAGATTCCTTGTGAAACGTACTGAGTTGTGGAACAACTTGTCAAAGGGACACTGAAGATGCTAGAAGTTTATGCGGACTCCAGAGGAGAACATACTTGGAAGAGGAACTCACTGACAGTGGCTAAATACACAAAAACATCTGCCTCAAGAAACCCCATCCTGTGATGCTTGTAGACTAAGAACACTACATATGCCTTTATATATTTACACACTATCTTTATATTCTTCCTTAGAAATCAAGAGTACTGAGTATCAGATCCTGGACTAGGTGAGTTTTTGTGATCCGTTATGGTTCTTAAATTCTTTCACTAAATCACTATTTCACATTCTTAAGGCTTAATTTAAAGTAGATTTAAATGTGAATTACAAAGTAAGTTTTCCTACAAAATAACAAAAAGCACAGAAAAGAAGAAATTACCTTCCCAATCTCCTCCTCCTACTCGCTTAGTCTAATTTCCAATCCATTCTCTGCACTCACTTGCTCCCCTAAAAGCACACGTGCACAAAGCACATGAAGAATCTCCTCCTCTTCAGAACCCAGGCCAGCAGTCACACACTACTTTAAAGATCCTCCATATACAGATTGAAAGCCCTGACATTTGTAATGCAGTGAAAACACCTAAATGTTCAATGTTAGCCTAATTAGAACAACAGGATACTCACACCTGAAATTAGTTTATTTTCCCCTAATGATATAAAAGCTTTGTATTTACTGAATTCAACTTAAGAAGCTTAATAAAACATACCTTATCATACGGTAAAAGACCTTTCAAAGGGAACCGAAGGGTTGTAGGATCCAGTTTCCATGAGTTACACATGGCACCGGAGTTATTTACCACAGGGAGAAGACTACAGCGACCTACATGCAATGAAACATTATAAATTCTAAAACAGTGAAATGGGCCTATTGTTTAAACATTTTGATAAAAAAGCAGGATCAACCACTTTTATGCTTTCATTAAATTTCCATTAATTTAAAAAGGAGCTTCAAGCTCTATTTTTCCCAACAGAAGCTAACTTTTTATCTAATAAATTATAAAACAAGGAGTTAAATCTGTAATCTTCTCAGTCTGAACAGGGGCGGTCTGGAGCCCCGAGTGCCCCAACAGGTAAGCATAAAAATGTTCTTGTATATTTTTTGAACTGAATTTCACTCTCACTGTCAGTTCAACTTCCATAGCTTTTATTGTTCAAACTGGCAATATCACATAGTACAAAGCAAAACTTATTTTTATATCACTCCCTTGGTCAGCTCTGCACTGGCCACTTATACCTAAAAGATTTATAGAAATTAATCTGTAACTCTTAAATCATACTGACAAAAGCTACAGCTTATTAAATAAAAGAATTGTTACATGCTTTTGAAATTTGAAATATATTGGGGCATAAAGATGAATTTACCCCTTTAATGTCTGCATTAAAGAAGTTCAGTTACAATTAACCTTGTTCAGAGCTAAAAAATAATACTGCTCTTATCAAGCAGCTTTATTTTCAAACTTTACAGAAAACATTTTCATCCTTTTAAAGGAAACAGCAGCCAACATCGCAGTTTAAACATCCAAACTTCACTCTTCAAACTTCTAATAAGAAATGAAGAGGAGCTTTTCTTTCATAGAAAAATGGAGCCTGAGCTATGCAGTGCTCACCCAGACATCTGCAATGATAGGGATAAAGCTACATAGATGCAAAAGCTCCAGTGGAAATGTGCAGTCAAAAAGATTCCATAATTGATATAGCACTGGATCTGTCTTAGCTTAAAATTCTCAAAAATAAAAACACTGTACTTAGGCCTACCTTAATTCAATATTTTGTTCAATAAAAAACAAAACCAGAGGTCCGATTAGAAACTATATAGCCTTGTACAACAAAGTCCACTATCAGTTAAATGGTTAAAAACGATTCTGAACTCGTCAATATGGCTTTCCTTTCAAAAAAAAAAAAAGTCTGAAAGTAAACTGCCAAGAGGAAAGATACAGAATAAATAAGATCTAGATAATTTTGCTCAGATGAACATTTCATGTCTTACCACAAATGGAATTTATTCTTGCTGTTGGTCTGAAGGTATCCACAAAATCCGACACTAAATTACCTAGTAACTGTGTGAGAAAAAGAAAAAGTGTTACATGTATTGATCCAGGAAGATGACTAAAAAGAATTTAAGCATTTTAACAAAATATACAGGCACAACAACTAGCTTCCTGCACATTCCAGAGACAAAAACCACAAAGGGAAAAATATAAGCCCATAAAGATGAAGGGGAAAAAGCACTCTTCTGACTTCGCACCAAATGAGAGTTAATATAACTGTTTCTCATAAACTCATCATATTATTTCAGTGCATAATCGTCAGTAAAGCCGATTCTAGCTGGATACCAATTTATAAACTCCATTCTACAACTACACCTTTGACTATACCCGCTCAAGAGAGGTCAGGGACAGTTTTTCCAATTAATTCCAGAGGGTCAGAATTTTATCCTTTGTAGATACCTAGTTATTTTAACAGAATACAAAGTCAAACCTGAATTTGCATTATGTTTTTAAGGAGACATCAACTGTTTTTGTTGCACTTAAAAAATAAACAAATAACAGAACTTAAATACACTGGTCTGGAAGTTGAAGTGATTTCTTGTCTTGAAGCACAAAACAAGCATAGGGTAGGCAAGCATGATGTGCATTCCCGAATTTATTCAACAAAAACAACTCAGTGCTTCAAAAGTTTCCAAAATCAAGCTAGCTGTACAAACTTGCATTACAAGCAAGAACACAAGCAGCTGCTGCTGCAGTTACAACAAACTTAATCCCTTAATCTCATGGCCTAAACACAGAACTTTTTCTTAAATGTTATTTTTTAAATCATCATTTATATCTTTGCTTTGTGTGAAAGCCAACGTCATATTATGTGATTTGAGATCATTATTACCCAGTGAGGAAGCTTTCCTTCAGGATATAGCTTCCTGATTTCTGTAACTGCAAAGTAGGCAGGTAACAAACATGCATTTCTTTCCAAAATGTAGGCTACCACCTAAAAACAGAAAAATATATTAGCATAAAAAACTTTGGACAAAATAATCAAAAGCGTAGTCATCTTACTAGTCTGAATCAGCATCAATAAGAATTAAATATTTCTTAAATTGTACTAAGATATTACATGAGATTATAAACTATTTTACATCATAAGTTACATCATTTAAATCTCAGCCTTCTTAAGGCTTTCTAAAACTATTCTTCTACGTCTGGTCAACAAATATTTAAAGCAACTGACATTTTTATTCCCTAGGAAAATGGAGGGAAGTTAAGCCTCAGCACTGATTTCACACCATACATCTTAAACAAGCTATATGTGCGGTGCAAAAAACCTTTGAAGATTGCAGTGTTTTTCCATAAAACCCCCAAAAGCTGCTTATTGTATAAGATTAAAGCACATTTACCAAAAAGAACCAGCAGAACACTAAAAGTGAGCCTTCGCTGCTGGTCTGTACTAACTCTCAGAGGAACATCTCAGACTACCAGCAATTGGTGAATGTCAAAGGGAATGATGCCCACTTTTTCCCCCTAGAGGAATGTACAAAATGTCTCTAGCTACCTCTCTGGCTGCTAAAAGTTGCTGTACAACAGCTGAGCTCACGGTGTTAGGAATCGTTAGGATTTTCTCCAGGATCACTTTCAACAGATCGCGCACACCCTGAAAGTTACACAAAGTAGAACAAAAATAAACAAACAAACAAACAAAAACCCAACAAAAATATTTATGCCAAGAAAATTACACAACAAAAGTTATGAGGCAATTTCACTCTCAGTGAAACTAGCTAGGTGCCTCTAATTAACTATGGGCATCTAAGTGTCACCAGACAGACTGGTGCTTAGAATGTGTTAATGACAATGAACCTTCTAGAGAAACTTGTAAACGTTCCAGAGCAGAAAGTAACCATTGAACGTTGATGTGCATCCAGAGACATTCAACTTAAATGGCCAACTTACCATGGCTACTTCAGACTGGCCAAAGTATCATGTTGTATGTTAAGTTTTTTGCTTTAAAAATATGAGCAACTTTACTAGGGAGGGGGACTCCACCAAAAGATATGCATGGCTTTCTACAGCTTCTGTTGCAATCTTAGTCTGCTTAGTCTTCAGGGATACATAGCAAAAAAAAGGTAGCAGAGATGTGAGAATATGAGCCTTAATGCTTTATAGTATTTCTTTTCCAAGTACACCACTTACACATCTATATTAGGGTTATTTGGCTTGTAACTAAAAGAGGGACAGAAGACTACAAAGGCAAGGAAAGAGTAGGAAAGGTTAGGCCTCCATAGGGTATTGTTTATTAAGGTAAATCTCAGTTATGAAAAAGCATTAAGAATGGTTCCACTGAATCTTTTTTTTTTTCCCTTTGATTATCCAAAAGCAGATCTTGAAACACTAGAAGCACCAACATTAAAAAAAAAAAAAAAAAAAAAACGGAGCCAGAAAAGAACATGTTTTCATACAAAAAAGAGCAGGAAGAAGATACCTTGTAGTCTACGCCTCCAATTATTTTCCGGACCAATTTAAATGTTAATGCCCATAACTGTGTCCTTTCCCATTCAAGCGTATCAGAATTTATCAGAGATTCACAAACCATCCTAGAAGAAAGAGATAATGTGAGAATGACTGAAAAGCAATAACACCTACTCTCCAAAAATATTTTTACAATGTAATCATAAAACAACTCCCCAGTATTTCAATTTCCATTTATCACAGATGGACTCATTCCCCTTTCGCTTACCTGGGTGGCAACAGTCCAGTTTCTACCGCCATTGCTAAACAATCATACAGAAAAGAAATTCTTTTAGGACTGTGCTGGCTGTGAATAAATCTCACAATCCACTGGACACACTGTTCATGGGATTCCTGAAAAAAAAGATGCAAGAGAGAAATAACAGAGTTGCAGGCAGTGAAGCAAACACTAAAACATTATATACTGACCAACTATGAAGAAAGGAAACTGACAGAGAGTAACAATTCAAGATTTAGGATATGAGGAGCTCAACCCTCTAACATCCAATTTTCTGCAAGTCTTTTGATTCTATTTTAATAGGGCATCTTAAATAATTCCTTCTGAAGTCACACCTCAAACTGAAACACTGATTTCTAGAGTCAGTTTTGGTTTTTTTCCACATGTAAACTATCCATCAACTATCAATCTTTACTCTTTATTATTCTTTCCTTTTCACAATTACAATCTATGTTCTAGAAATGAAGACGACGGTGTCTCCAACTACAAGAATGCTTACAGATATCTAATTTTTGGAAGGTAAATTTTACACATAAGTATTGATTTTCATTAAATATATCCATTTTATACATTCATCTCTAACCAAAATCCTAAAAGCAAAAAAGCAAACAAAAAAACTCTTTCATTTTAAATTACCATTTGATTTCCACTTGTTTTATCAGCACTGTAAACAAATCTTTGTAGGCAGCTATATATTCCTATTAAAGTCAAAAAAATAATCTTTTTTCTTGCAAAATCTTCTTATATGCTTTCTCATGCCATGTATGAAATCAGATTCTGACCGCCTGGAAACACAATTGCTTAAGTGTCTGTCTAATAGATAAGCTGCAAGTTAATATACACAAAACAAATTAAATGGTAACCTGGGAAAGACTGCTCCAGAACTGTCTAAAAGCGCCCAGGCAGCTGATCAGTTTGGTTCTCTCATCTTCAGGAGTGTCCATAAACATACTAGTTCAAATAAGAACAATATTTATTAGCAGTACACCAATGAAAGAAGACATGTAGAAAATGCAATTCTTAAAAAAAAAAAAAAAAAAAAAAAAAAAAAAAAACATGTAGCATGCCCTCAAAACTGGCATTATACTTACCCAGGAAAAGCTTCCTCGATTACTTCTGTTTTCTGTAAGAAAAAACCCTGAGTAAGAACACTGAGGAAAGATTTGGTGAGAGTGCTAAACCACCAGGATAAAGCACTACAGTTATGGACTGTATTAGAAGGTCTTCAGAAAAACACATCTTTTTGTAAAGTCTAGCTCTTCAGAAGTCAAGATTACTTCACTTTATATAATGTTCTGGGATTCTTTAATAAAGGCTTTTCTTTTGAAACACTTTTCTTTTGAACCCTTAGAGATAATTTACTCATTCTGATGGTGGAGAAATTATTCTATTCTGTAATTCTGCCTCTTCTTTCATATATTAAAAAATGAACCCTATTCTGAACCATATCCTAATCTCAATTCTACTAAATTTTCCGTCCCAGTTATAATCTGCAATATTGGGTCATGTAAATCATTTATGCAGAGTTACTTCCCCTTCTCAGTTTAGATCCATTTTTTTTTTAATTTCTATTTAATGAAGATATGATCATTTCCTGCAAAAAGGACTACATATAAACACCTAGTCTATCTCTTCCATAACATTCCTTTTTATACGCTATTTTGCACAAAGGTTTCTTCGCCATTATTCTAATTTATCAGCAGTACCCTGTAGTTTTCTTTTTAAAACGCCTTTTGTATTGTACTCAGATGTGCAGTCTGTAACTAACCCATTTTCACTACTATTTTATCACTTGCTGTTTCCTCCAGTGTATTTCCTTTCCAGCTATTCTTCTCAGTTGTAAAACCTTGCATTGACTGCCTCAGCTAGAAAGCTTGCAGCTTTCTCAAGAAGCAAAAGAGAACCCAATACTTGTTTGTCTGCACAGAAACTTAACTGAGTTTCACTATTGCCTGTAAAGCTAGCAATAGCAGCTGTGAAAGTGACAACTTGCTGCCTTCCCGGTTATCACCTTAGAAAAGTCCGGAGACAGAGGTACTCCAAGCTGTCAATGGTTACATTCAGATCCATCAGTTAATCACTTTACATGACCAATGCAATCACTGTAACCCCAAAAGAAACCAGAAAAGCCCCATGAGCTCTCCAAGTTGATTAGGGACTTCTTTTTTAGCAAATAACACGTCTCAAAAATTGACAGTAACAAACCTGTCACTGTCATATCAGCACCTGCAAATAATCGGAATAACAGTGCCAAAAATCAGGTATGGGCAACCAAATATTATAATCTGCACGATGTCCATTTCTATACTGAACAGAAATACATCCCATACACAAAGTGGGAGGCAGAAACACAACCTTTCACCTATTGAAAAATCGCCTTTCGGCTGCACTATCAGCGACGAGGCTTCCCCAAGAGGCCTAGGTACACTTCTGCCTCGCTAGAGGCACTTCCAGCAGCCTCCAGCCTCAGCCCGCCCGATCTCCCAGCTCGGCTCCTAGAGGCCCTCCTACACCCTGCTCGTTCCACGGCAAACGCTGCGCACCGCCGTCTCCCCGCTGCAGCGGCCCGGGGCCCGCGCGGCCTCCAGCGGCAGCGGAGATGGGAGAGGCCTCCGCTCGCGGCGGACTCACCACCACCTCCTCGAAGATGCTCTGCAGCTGCGTCTCCATGGGCACCATGGGGATCGCCATGGCGCCGACCAAGCCGAGCCGGACCGGACCGAGCCGAGACGGACCGGACCGAGCCGAGCCGAGCCGAGCCGGACCGAGCCGAACCCGAGCCGAGCCGAGCCGGACCGGGCGGCAGCCGCGTCCCGACCCCGGCGGCGCCGCGATCCGCGGGGGAACCGCGTCCCCCGGCGGCTGAGCCGAACCAGGAGGGAAAGGAACCGGGAGGGAGCCGCATCCGAGCCAGGAAGGAGCCGAACCGGGAGGGAGGCGCATCCCGACGGGGAAGGAACCGCATCCCCAGCCAGGAAGGAGCCGAACCGGGAGGGAGCCGCATCTCGACGGGGAAGGAGCCGTGATCCGCGAGGCAACCGCATCCCGAGCCAGGAAGGAGCCGAGGCGGGAAGGAGCCGCATCCCGAGGCGGGAAGGAGCCGCATCCCGAGGCGGGAAGGAGCCGCATCCCGAGCCGGGAAGGAGCCGCATCCCGAGCCGGCTCCGACCCTGCACCAGGAGGGTGCCCGAACCCCCTGCAACCGGCACCAGGAGGAATCTGTGCCTGGATCCTGGGGAGACCTGACCCAGCAACCTACATCCCGAACCGGGAGGGATCCAGCAGAGGGATCCGCATCCCAAAACAGGAGGGATCTGCAGGAGGGACCTGGCCCTGGACTGGGAGGGCTCCACACCCCAATCCAGGAGGGGCAGGACCAGCATCCCGAGCCGGCCGCATCCCGATCCACATCCCGACCGGCATCCCGAGCCGGACGCATCCTGATCCGCATCCCGACTGGCATCCCGAGCCATCTGCATCCCAACTGGCACCCTGAGCTGGCC
>JAWLRI010000367.1:4060192-4107362 GCA_034781795.1 Crypturellus tataupa | reverse complement strand
TGTCACCCTCACTGTCAGAAAGTTTTTCCTTAAGTTCCTGTGGAACTTTTGGTGTTTAAGTTTGTGGCCATTTCCTCCTGTTCTGTCACTGGCCACTACTGAAAAGAGGCATTAGGGGAAATGTCTGCAGCAGGAGTCATTTTTCTTTTCAGAATCCTGGGCCCAGAAATGAGCAGAGGAGGCTCTCATTTTCCTTTGCCAAGCTTGCAGAATGGGCCGCCCAGTTGCTTTTCTGTGTCATGGGTCCTCAGAAGAAGTTCTGCAGAAGAAACAGTCCCGCTGAAGGCTCTTGACTGATAGAGTGGAAACAAAATCAAGAACCTTCAAAGAACTTTCTGCAATTTTCATTCTACTTTGCCTGACTTGAGTGTTAGTAACTTCAATGAAAAGTGACTGAGGGTGTGAATTTAGGAAATTAGTAACTACATTTCTCTCTGTAGCCTGTGCCCATGTTTGTTATTTTGACCTGGTCAGGATTGGATTATCTTTAAGCTTGAGTGCCAAAACTTTTCTTCCTGTTTTCTCTTTACAGTCAGCTGCAGACACAAATGTAATAAGCCATTTAGGAAAGAGCTGTCAGGTTGCCAGTGTGACAGTGGGTGTAAGGAGCGTCAAGACTGCTGCTGGGATTATGAAGACACCTGCGTGGAACCAAGTATGTGCCCTGACAGGAAGATTGGTAGAGATATTTTCTGCATGATAGTAGTAGGAAAGGGATACGTTTTTTTGTTTACACAGATATACAGAAAGTCTTGAGGCCATTAAAAAACTGTAACAACTTCAAGAGTGAAGGTTAGACAGTACAGGAAATCTTGAGTGACTTTCTCAAATGGAATCACCATATTCTGGTTATGCAGATGTATGCCTTTTAGGTAAAGGGCTCATTCAAGTAATTTCATGGGTTTCACACATCCCAGTAGAGCACAATGCAACACAACAGAGCACAGCCCAACGCAGCAAAGCAACCTCCTTCACAGAAAACCAGAGCATTTGCAGGGCATATTTGCTGGTCAAGATAAAATTATGAATCAATGTGAGTGGAACGATAGGTTTTCTTAAGCCAGCGGATGGAATTACGCCTGTGTGCCACCACTTCTTGTATTTTCAGAAAATAATGAGTGTTTCCCCTGAAGTGTGTTCACAATGCGTGTAGTACGTGATGATCCCCAGAGTGAGATTATTGGCATCAAAAGGTTAGAGTAATCTTCCAGGAAATATGTGTATTTCTGCATCATATCCAGATTCCTTTCCAGTTAGTCTCTAAATCCTCTTGATAGCTTCTTGGAGTTCATCCATATTGCTTCCTGCCTGCTTCAGCCCCTAGATTGTTTTCTGCTCAGCATCATACATAAGAGCAGGAAAATAGTCCTCTTTGCTCCCTTTTCTTTTTTGCTAAAGGAATATGTATTGGTTTTCTCGTCATCTTCTGGAATGGTGGAGGGCATTGAGCCAGATGAACTTGAGTGTGTCTTTCTAAACAAAATTATTCCATGATTCTGTGTGACCATTCAATGGAAGCAGTCTTTATGTGTTGAATGAAATATTGGATTTTCCTTTCAGATAAAAACTTCCAAAACCATTGAAGTAGGATATCAATATAATAGTTTAACAGGAACATTGTTTTTTTCTTTATCCATTTGGAGTTTTTCAACTCAGAGGCATTAACTTAAGCTTCTGTCAAGTGAACTATAATCTTTTTTCTTCTGATAATTTTTCAGCACGATCTTGGAGATGCACTAATTTCCGTTGTGGTGAGACGCGGTTGGCTGGAAGTTATTGCTCTTGTTCTGAGGACTGCCTGCAGAACAAAGACTGTTGCGTAGACTACAAAAGTGTTTGCAAAGGTAAATTAAAAATTGATGTGATATTAAGTAGATATTTAAATTAGTAAAGATTAATAAAGATGCTTAGTTGCTTATCTGCATAATGAAGTTTTAGAAAATTAATATGTTTTGAGGGGGGCTTTTGGTATTTTTTACTGTGAGAAAGAAAATTTCCAGAGAAAAATGTGGGATGTGTGACATAAGACAGGCACAATGATTTTAATATTGCAGTAGTATACATTTTATTTTATATTATTTTCAAAAAAGATATAATAATGGTTCCTACTACAAATACCATGCACTTCCAAGTAGGTATTACGATCATGATTTTCCCTAATTTAAACTTTCCAATCTATTCTATTATACAGTCATTTTCAGATTGTGTTTCATTATTGAATCTGAAGTTTATGTTTATTAAACATATAGTGTAAAGAGGTGAAACTATGAGCTGAAGGAAACATCATTTGGTATGTTGTACATACTGGGCACTCCCTAAGCATGATAAGTCTTGATCTCTGAAACCACAGACTTGTTGTCCCAAAGGTGTTTTTCTTTTGCTGACAGTAGTAGTTCTTTTCTGCTCTTACAGAATCTCTGGCTTTATCACTACTGCTTCCTTCTTGAGAAAAGGCACAAGCTAAATAAAAAGAGATATGTAATATCAGTACTGATATAAAGCAATTATTTCATTTAAGTCTTCATTACTAAAAATGCTCCAGTAAAAAATGAAAAATGATTTGAACAAGAAAAAAAAAGGTTAAAGGGAGACCTGCCAATCATCTCCAAATACACTAGAGTAGCTACCAAAAAAAAAGAAGGTAATAATACATTATGGATAGGACAAAGTTTAAATGTATTTCATTTAAAGATAGGTCAAACCTACACTAAACTTTCAGAGACATATTTTCTCCCGTTTTATATCCTGATTGCTTGCATAACATGTGTTTTGTTTTTATTTTTGAAAGTATTAGTCCTTTCAATTTTTTATGGGCTAATACATTGCACTAAATAATTTCTATGTTATTTTTAGCCCTACTTTTCTATCATTTTGTATTAAAGCTGAAAACAAGAAACTTTTGCTATTTACATTAAATTTTTAATTCTGATTTGATATTTTTTTTCTCTTCTTCAGGTGAAACACCTTGGGTGGAAGAACCATGTGGATCACTTGAAACTCCTCAGTGTCCAGATGGGTAGGATAAAAGAATTCTGTCTTCTTAACTGCCATAAAAAAAAAAAAAAGATAGTCAGAAAAATACCACTGAGCTGAGTTCACCATTGGATTTTATATGTATCGAGAATTAGCTTCCTGCCCTGGGAAATATTCTCTTCATATAGATTATGTCTACCATAAACCTTTCTTTATAAAACTTGTGTTGTTTTGTTGTACATTCATGTTTAGAGGAGAATAAAGAATTTCAAATCCAGACTTAAAGGCAGTTTACAAAATACTGGAAAAGTATTTAGAGTTAATTCAATGTTCAAGTATCATAAACTGTTCATAGTTCTTTTTTATATGATCAGCATAGTAACTCTGATAACTTAGGTCAATTACCTTGCAAAAGCTTATGCAAGCTTTATTAACTATTAGAATTTATGATTGCAATTCTTTGTCTAAGTAACAGGTTTCTTTTTAATCTGAAGTAGCATATGGGAAAAAAAAGATTAGTTAAAAAGAGCTTCTAAAAGATTGGAGACAGAAGAAGCGGTGAAAGCAAACAGAGAGCTGAACACCGAAGTTCTGGTGTTCATAGATATTTTGCTGTCTGTGGAGTATCGTGAAATTGTAAACAGTGACTAGGCAGAAATACTCCTTAAAAGTTGTTCTCGAAGTATAATGGATTCCTTTCTGGTGGAGCTTTGTTATCTGTGATGTTAACCATAATGTTATCTAATTTACTGCCAATTTAGCTTCATTTATAGCAAAGGTACCTTTGGTACCTTTGGTATGGTCTCTTTCCAAAGTTCACAGATTCTTGCATGCAACTGCCAACATATATAAAAAAATAGACTTAAGTTAACTTAGATTAACAGATAACTTGCTGAGTTAACACAGATTGATAGTCTAAGGCTTTGAAACTGGTGAGTGAGTGCCCATTCTCTGGAACAGCATTGCAGTATAAAGCTCTGTTTAGTTTCAGATTCAAATCAGGGATCTGTTTTATACAAACTGTTTTTAAAGGCCTGGATGCTGGTGTACTTCTTCAGCGCTTTTGGAAGATCACTGTTCATGAGAAACCAATGAGGATGGTGCTTATTGCCTGATGTGAACATACAATGATTTTGTGTAGTAATCACTCCAAATCACTCCAACAATTCTCTGAAACATTGTGTAGCATCAGTTTTTAGTAACTGCATTTAACCAATTGTTGTTCTGTTCTGAGGTTTTCTATGCTTATGGAGCAAACCCTGCCTATAAATTACAAATATATTTTTTTAATTATTATTTACGTACTATTCATAATGTGTTAGCCCAAGCCTGGCATTGTAATGTTGTTCAAGTTTTCCCCAAAAGTCAATAACTCTCCAAACTCCTTTTTAATAACAAACTCATGTTTCCTTGCAGGTTTGATCTGCCACCACTTATCCTTTTTTCAATGGATGGTTTCAGAGCAGAGTATTTGCAAACTTGGAGTTCTTTACTGCCAAATATTGAGAAATTCCGTAAGTTACCAAGACTTATCTGATTACTTTTTTTAAGACTTGCCCAGGTCTTTTTTTTTTCTCTTATGTCATACATATGACTTGCCCAACAGTAAGAAAAGCCCTTATCAGATCTCCCTTTCTCTCTCTCCCCCATATCTTGTGCATTCTTTAAAATTAGTTCATGTATTTGAGTGTGCAGCAAGAGTGGTTTTCATAATAAGGTCCCTAATACTAGTCTGCAGCCTTTTAATAAACAAATATAGTAAAATGTGTATTCAAATACAGTTTAAGGATGAAAAAAAAATCCAGAGGAATAATGCATTTTTCATTCTCCATTAAAAAAAGTGTAACTGAGAACGAGACCATTATAAAATTACAATATTAGTGGAAAATAGATTCGATTACTGGGAAATGCCAGTCAGACGTGCACTTTTTCAAGTTAGATATTTTAGCCTGTGAAAGAGGAACTGCATATTTAAAAGTATAGCAACAAATATTAATGCACTAGATTGAAATGCTATGTAGTTTTTATATATTTCATAATTTAATACAATGATGTAATTGTAATTAGGTTGAAGTAACTGTTTCCTGCTACTTCTGAATACTAGGAAAGGAGTAAGTTGAAGACCTTTACCCTGCTGCTGTAGTGAGCTTGAAAAAATTAGACCCACTAGTGGAGGCTTCTCATTAAAATTGCTATGTATTTTAGAGCTCAGCTCTCAAGATACTTATTTCTTCTCTACTAACTCTATAAATTAATTGTCCAAAAAATGTTGTAGAATTTTCAGTACAGCCAATCAAGCTAATTGTTACAGAAAATATTTTCTGTGATTGGAACTCCTTTATCACTCAAGAGAAATGCATAAACCAATTCTGATGATTTTGGTTCTGTGCATTTGTCCATTATTCAGAGCTTCCTTACATACTTTTATAAACTTTTTTTTCTGTATTGCACTGCAATGGTTTTGTTGAATAATTACAGGGTTTCAATCATTTAATTGAGATTATCCAGTTAAAATCAGTTTCTTTGTTTTCTTTAACTGGAGGTTGTACATCAAATAATAAATTGTATTTGAGTGTAAATCAAATAGATGACTACAGCTAAATAAGTGTTTCTCCACATACTTAGTTTTTCCGTTAGAAGTTGACATTGTTTTGTGGATAAATAAATGGAATGCTGCAGTGCATTTAGGTCTGGTAAATACCTTAGATTGCTGACAAGTGATGCAATGTTTGGAGATAATGGGTAGGACACCTGTGGTGGGATTCACTCCAGAGCTGGACATCTGCCTTTAGGGGTCTTCTTGGCAAGGTCTGCACATGAAGCGTCTGCATGCCTATTGTATTCAGAGGATTTATGGTCAGTCCATACAGCACATTTCAGAGTCTAGAAAGCAAGTCAGTTCAAATCTATAGAGAGTGTCAGAGCATAAATTCCGTTGCCCAAACCTTGGTGTCTATTATACATTGAATTGCTGTGACCGGTGCTGGGTGGCCTTCGGCTGCTCTCTTAAGAGGGACACAGGACTGCTCTTGTGTCAAAAACTGCCAATGTCTTAGAGATTTGTTGAATATCTGAAGGTGTATGAAATGGCCCTACATGCCTGTGTTTAGGCAGTGAACTCCTCCTCATGCAGCTGGTCACCAGAGCCTGGATTGCCCAGAGGCTTTAGTCTGGTTTCAGAAACACAGATGCCTCGTGAGGTCATTTTTGGTGACCTGAAGTAGAGACATCCACTTAGGCTCGCATACTGGATGTAGGAGCAGCATCTGGAGGCCAAGATATCATCAGGGATATCTCAAAGGGCCCTAAGCACCTAGGTTTAGGCACCTAGATCAAGTGCTACGGGTCCATTAACGACAACGGGAGTATAGAGACCTAGCTCACAAGGATGCACCAGAAGGCACATGTTTTAGTTTGGAATCAGATTTCTCCTCTAATGTTACGTGACTGTGCTTAATTCTTTTGCTTTTAAAACCAACTCCTAGTTTTTAATTAAAAAAAAAAAAAGGAAGCAAATTTATATTAATTCCATGATCTGTTGCAGAAACATGCGGCACACATTCAAAATACATGAGAGCTGTTTACCCCACAAAAACCTTTCCAAACCACTATACTATTGTCACCGTAAGTGTGAATTTACTATTTTTGCTTTTCATTATCTAGGCAATGCAGAAAGGATGATGTTGTGCCAAGCAATTGGCAATCTGATCATTTTGTGGGATATGGAAACACAATTTCTGAAGCTGAAGGAGAGAGGGAGGTGATGAGGCAGTACACTCAGTAGTCTAGAGGGAAAGGGGCATGGGGTCTATGTGTTTACGTGTGTTCTCTCTAATTCTGGCCTGTCAACAGGTTATTTCTGACCTTAGTCACTCTAACTGGGTAAGTGTAAGTGTGGTTGAGGGAACATGAGAGGTCGCATGGGTTATGGTGGGTTTCAAAGCTAACACGTAGGCACATGGCATGGTATTTAAAATATAACACATCCGTTTTTAATTCAACTGGGGAGAAAAAAAGGAAGCTAAGGGGATGCTCACAGGCAAGGTGAATGTCATTGACACCAGTGTGATGATCTGTGTGAGTTAGGAAAGCTGACAGCTCTAAAAGTCATGGCAACAGTGTGCACAGCAGCATAGTTTAGCTTTCATTTAATTTTACATATTATACTTCTTTTTTTGTTTATTTTCACTTTCCAGGGACTGTATCCAGAATCTCATGGTATTATTGATAACAACATGTATGATGTAACCTTCAACAAGAGTTTCTCACTTTCAGGGACTGAAAAATTCCAGCCTTACTGGTGGAAGGGGCAGCCAGTAGGTGTCTTTCTCTTTACAGTATTCCTCTATGTCTAGAGTAGCTCATGTGTTATAAAGCAAACAACCAAAAAAAAACAGGCAAAATGCCAAGCTGTGTGATATGTTCTGCAATATATGTGTCTGCAATATATGCTAAATATCCTGTTTGCTTTGTATTATAGGCTGCGTAAGAAACAATTTGCTTTTTATGTAAGCAAAATAACTCTTTAAATGTTAACACTGAGACAGGAAAAAACAGTTAGTAAAAAGTCTTAAAATATTGTGGCTATTAAAATAGAAGTCTTACCAAAGGAAGCCACAATAATTTTATGATGGCATTTTACTGCCCTCCCCACAACATACAAAATCAAATCTGAAAATCTACTTCCAGAATACATCCATTAATAAAAACACATGGGATCAAGATCTGTGTATGAAGTAGTATTTGCAAAGTCCATGAATAAAAAAGCAAGGAAAACAATAGCAAAGAACTTTATTTACAGCAAAATAAACATGTATAAAATATGGCAAAAAACTACAGTTTTACCTAGGTTTATGATTAATTTTACACAATTACTGGGAATATCAAGCTTTAAATACAGCACAAAAATATGAAACACTATTATAGTATAAACACTTAGTGTGCAACTACTTATTGTTTCTGTTTTTTGTTGCTGTTGTTTCGTTTGATTCAAACAGACTTGTAATAGGGCCATAGCTGCACTCTAAGATGGAGAGAAATATGCTCTCCTTTTTTTTTTCTATGCTGAGAATATCCAAGGAATAGCAACATCCTGTGTTCAATGCTGCTAATCTTTCCTCAGAATGTATAAGTTAATAATCAACATGTATAATTGCATACAGTTGTTAAGCAGCTGCATGGCATGTGAAAAAAATAAAATGAAATAAAATCCTAAAGCCCAGATTTCTGATGCAACTGTGTAGTTTGACTCTGGTGATCTGAGGTCCTCTGGTGGTATAAATGCTGTAAAATCATGTGTTGTGATTTTTACCCATAGATCTGGCTGACAGCAATGTACCAAGGTTTGAAAGCTGGCACCTTCTTCTGGCCAGGCTCTGATGTTCCTATTAATGGTACCTATCCCACCCTTTACACTGTATACAACAAGTAAGTTTTTATAGTGCTTGTAGTAAATTCCTGTAAGTTACTCTAAAAAATCTTAATGGCCCTACGATAGCTGAAGTAAATGAATGACTACATTTTTAAATAACAGTTGGAGAGAAAAATGTTATCTGAAACTGCCTTTTTTTTCATGGAGCTACCATTAATATTTGAAATTTTCAAAAACATTTAGGAGATTCACAATGAGGAAGTCAAAGGACACTATATGTATTCTCTTTTCTTTTTGGACAGTTTTGAAACTTTATCCAAATGCAAACCACTAATTTCCCTCTAAGAAGTCACTCTATACTTGATTAGTAACCACCTTTAAGCTATGTCAAAGATAACTATATTTTCACACATAAATTTACAGCCCTAAAGTATAGCCCTTTAAAAATACCTATACTTGAAAATAAGTTTTCAGGTAACCTGTACCCTGACATAAACAACACATACTCAAAGAGGGAAGAAACCAGTGGAACAGATTACTCTGGGTAGGGAAGCTACAGGAGGAAGATGAGCAGGGTGGTGTACTGTGTTGGTATTGCTGGCACAGATGATAATAAACACACTGCTCCTGAATCATAGTCCTACTCGTAGTTCTCAATATTTTATCCATTAATTTCACATGTGAAAAGATAGCAATTACCTTCATAATTATTCTTTTTTTCTTACGGAAGGAATTGCTGTTAGCATACTATTCCTTAATTTTCACAGTCACCTTGGTAAATCTTTCCTATTTCTCTTAATTTCTCTTTACATTTGTGAAGCTCACAACTTGCAAGTATATCTCAAACATTTCTGTTTGCAGAATCAAGATCTGATTCATTTGCCATTAGAAATGTGTTGCATTCAAGCAAAAAATAAGATTAAAAATAATTGCTGGTGTCCTATTGGGATGCAATATGCTTTACATCCAAACCTTTGACCCTTTGACTTTGATGTATTGCTAGTGAGTGGGCACTCTCTTTCTCTCTCTCTCTCTCTCTCATCTCTGTCTGTATTTGGGTTTGGGAAATTAGACAGGCTGATCACAACATGCTTGTTGACAACATTTTTTTGTTTCCAGTTCAGTTACATACGAACAGAGAATTTCAGGGATATTGAAATGGCTGGATAATCCCAAATCAGAGAGGTAATGCTTACTAATATCCTGCTGGTTTGTGAGAATACAGCTTAGAATTATCTTAATGCTTAATGACTAAAGTTTCTGTTTGTGAAACATGGAAGAGTTTTTCTCGTCATCTTAAATGGTACTCTTTTAAACTGAAGTCTGTTTTACAAGTTTAACTAGTCATTTCAGAATAAATACAAAGAAGTGTCTGTAGGTGGGGTTAGGATGTGCTGTTGTAAAACATTTTTAATTGTCTTTTTTTGTGTTGGTGTGTGGCCTAGAGGAAAAATGTAGCTTTCAGCTTCTACTGTAAGTGTGTGAATGGAAGATATTATATGACAGATTTATCATAAGAAATGTTAAATGTCTGAAAGTAATTGCATTAACTTTTTACATCCTGAAAAAAAAGTTCTGGATGAAGAGCAGATGTTTGCACTAAGTGTAGTGAAATAAGTGAAATCTTTTGTGTGGTGGTTTGTTAGCAAATTCCTCATATATTTGCAGTGAGGGATGCTTTCTAGAGCCTCACCATTTAAGGAGCAAGAGGTCCTTTGGTGATAATTCCACTTGTATCTCATTAAAAAACAGCTTTATTTGCTGTGTGGGATCTTGATTTTTTTCAGAATGATTTCTGCACACCAATTATAGATATTGACTCCTGTTTTGGAAATTGTAGCTCCATGTAGTAGTCATGTCAATTACAAAACTCAGCGAAACTGGATGATTATATTTGCTATAAGGATTTTTATTAAGGTTTGAAGAAAATGGTTATAGTTCTGTTCATATTGCATTTTTCTTTTTTAGTGAAACTGTTTGCAATTCTTTCTCCAAATTCTTATAATATTCCTTTCTTATTTTAAACACTAGACCTGATTTTTACACTTTGTATATTGAAGAACCAGATTCCTCTGGGCATTCGTTTGGACCAGTTAGTAGTGGTGTAAGTAACTGTGGTGTTTTTTCTTAAACTAAATGTCACCAGAAATAGAGATGTTCTTACTACAACAACAATTTTGGTATGTTTTCTAAATGTGGTATTTTATGGAAATTTTTGGATAAGGAGCACCTTTGATTTGAATGTGCTACTCTCTTTTTTAATAAAATATATTTTAAAGATCAAATCTTAGGTAATAGAAAAAATAGCACAATTCTTTTTTTAAGTTAGTGTGGCATACACTGTTGTAAAGTAGTGGGATTATGCATATGTGTATTGTAGTGGTGATGGTAAATTGCATTGCAGCAGAGAAAAGCAGCAATATTAGGAACTTGAAAGCTTGGTTGATGCTTGCATTTAGGTTATATCTTGTTTATCTCACAGGTAATCAAAGCCTTGCAGCGAGCAGATCAAGCTCTGGGAATGCTAATGGAGGGACTTAAACAGAGAAATCTGCACCACTGTGTAAATGTCATTCTTCTAGCTGATCATGGTAATGTATATAGTTCAGTTTTTCAATACAAGTTTCACTGAATCATTTTCTTCCTTGTGTAGTAGGTGTACTTATTGTTTTTAATCCATTTTATAATTCATGTTGTCTTCCCTGCCATTGTATGTAATAAAATAACTCTTTGTATTTTGCTTAGGGATGGAGAGGACCTACTGCACCCAATTAGAATACATAGCTGACTACTTAAAGCAGACTAGTTTCTACATATATGCTGGGCCTGCAGCTCGCATCCGTGCGTACAGCGTCCCAGAGGACTATTTCACTTGTAAGTGTGGGCCAGTCCTGAGACTGCACAAAGAATGTAACAGAAAGCAAATAAATAGGGGAGATGGATGATCAGTACTAATCAGGGCAGTGAATAGCTGTGTGTTTCACCTAACCAGGCTAGAACACTCATGGAAACATTTTTTTTTTGCAAGAATGACTCTTTAAGATCAGTCTGAAAGAGGGAAAAGCTAGCTGCAGATGTTGATTTGCATCGTCTTGGCAGGAGGAAACAAGAAATACAGATAGCCTTGTAGTTCTGAACTGGGACTTCAGATTTTTGGTAAATGCACCACTCTTCACAGATTTCTTGTGCAACAGTGGGAGAGGTGCTTAAGTCTTTTTGCAGCAATGACCCATTTCTAACTGTGTGTGTAATTATAGGACTTGAATGCCAGCACAATGGGATCTGAGTCTTGGTTGAGCTCTCTAGCTAGTGTCATAAGAGAACATAAAATTAAAGCCATGTGAACTGAATCTGAATCAGAATAGAAATAATGCTACCAACCTCAAAAAATCAAAATAAAAAAAAACCCAACAACAACAAAAAAACCCACAAAAAACCCGAACACCTTTCTGTATCAGTTTTCTGTATCAGATTAAGACTATGAAAATGATCTTTTCGGTGGATAGAATTAATAAAGATTATCTAAAAGATATAGTTTTTGTGGATCACAAGTAGGATCTTACTGTACTTTATTTTATTTTTGTATTTATCTTTTCTAATTGTATTTCTATTTGCAAGCACAACATTTATACAATATGAAACAGACTTTCCTTGCTTAGGGAGTAGACAGTCTAAGTGAGACAGGAACAGAGTAATAAGATATTCTGAGCAGTTCCAGAAGAGAGAATAATGATGTTTGGCATGTGTTTTAATCATAGTATAATTGTTGACTCATTTCCTCTGACAGTCTTACTCTCTCTGAAGGAATTTTCCTTCAGTAAATTGCCCAGATTTGTTTTTTAGAAAGCAAATGTCAAAAGGTTAAAGTTAGTCTTCTAACATGTGGAAGGTAAAAGCAAGAAGGCAGACTGGATTTTCCCCGTGACTGCTGCTGTCAGTGAAATACAAGTGGACCAAATTCGTTTCAGTGTAAAATATATATATATATATTTCAAAGAGAAGTTAGACAGGAGAAGAAAATTTCATTTTGATGATTTGTCAGCTTTAGACACTCATCACCATGGCAGTTTTCCACAATCTATCCTGATGTGTACCAAGCTAAAGATGTTGTAAGCTACCAGCTACTTCCACTGGGTATCATACTTAGAAGCAATTACCCTTGGAAACATCATTTTGCTGCTTGGTGATCATAATCTTCACAGTCTGTTAAAAGAAGTACTCATTTCTACACAAGGAAACATATTGAAATTTCTCTCATGAATCTTTGGACCTTGAATCGTTTGAATGTATATTAATTTTTCTTTTTCTTTTTTTTTTTTTTTTAACAGTTGATTCAGAAGGAATTGTTAAAAACCTTACAGTGAGTAAATATTTTAATAATTTTTCTTATTAGTTTCTCTTAATCGTCCTGTGATCAAATTCTTAATAGTCATATGATCAAAAAGTGAATAGAAAAGATCAGAAAGAGCATCAAAAGATTCTCCCCCCAAAAAAGCAAAGATCAAGATCAAAAACATTTTATGAAAAAATGAAACTATGGTGACAGTTTTGATGATATATTGATAGGGTCTATCTATCTTCCTTATGCAAGAGCATATGATCCAGAGATGCTTTAGATAGCAGGGACCCTGCAAACTCTGGACCACGAGCACTGCACCCAGGCTAAAGCAATTTTCCACGTAGCAGATTGCCATCGTCAAGCACATTGCCACAGGCTGTCACAGAGGCTGGGAGGATAAGTAGAAGCAATGGGTATTGCACAAATTAGTGAAGGACAAGTCTGTAAGGGCTATCAATATGATTCACAAGAAAATTCTGACTTAGGGAATCCCTGAGGCCAACAGGAACCTGAGTGGGTGCAAAAAAAAGGCCCATTTTGTCCTAGGTTTGCGCATTTATAGTTTCCCTAAGAATCTGATCCTGGCTGTTGTTGGAAGCAGAGTGATGGGCAAGACAGCCTTTGGCATGATGCAGTATGGATGTTTTCATGGTGTTTTTTTTAGATGGGGTTTGGGTACTTTGGCAATACTTTCAGGTATTCTGCCCTGCTTCTTGCCCTGTGCTGATAGTTCTGCTTCTGGCAGGAGCATGCAGTGTGGATGAACCACCTCAGAGCAGGGCCAAGTGTGGCTGGGTCTCCAGGGCACCCCACTCTACCTTGTGGTTCACACTGTCAAAGCTGAGCTCTGCAAGAGGGGCAAGGCCAAGGGAGACCAAGCGCACTTTTTTGTACTGAAACATGGTAAGAGGCACACACAGTCCATATTTTTCTTTATGCTTTTAAAGATAGATAATTCACTATCTTTAGAGTGTTTAAAATCTGTCTTAATATATATGGGATGAACATGAAAGTCAAACTAGCATACTTATAGGAAGCTTGGCTGTATTTCTTTATAGCTTACAGTGAGTTAAAAGTGAAATTAGATTCATATCCATGTATTGTCACAGTTTCCCCTTCTTTCGTTTACTGCCAGTTCATTTTCCATTCTGACTAGTCCTAGGCCAAGCAGTAGACAGATGTTCTATTATTTTTAGAATGAATATTCAAAACTTGGATTGCATTTCAAGTGTCTTAGCTGAGGATATTTCTAATAAATCACCACTAGAGGTCTTCCCGTAATCTGGTGAAAAACTTTGTTGTGCAATACCACATGTAGGTTTTGCTATGTAAAATCTAAAGAAGAGTGCATGTTCCTGTTTAAATTGTTCTTGATTCTTAATACTTAAGCATACACAATCTTATAATCCGAAGTTGGCACAAGTTGAGGGCACTTCCAATTGATGGGAATAGAGGAAAGAAATTTGTCAGTGTTCAGCTTTTTACCTCATTGTATGCACTGGAACAGTAGTGTGAGAGAAACAGCACATTTTGCATCTCTTCAGTCCCAGTGAAGCTACAATGGCAAATAAGGAAAAGATATGTCAGGTCTACTGTATAGCAATAGCTTGATATCTGGGCACTTTCCTTTATTGTTCATGAGTATATGGAGTTTGTGTATTTTCTCTCCTTCATGTTGTTAGAAAGATAGCTTTGGGCTGAGAAGCTTGTGTGCTGTATTTTAATTGCTGGAATCAATAGACATACATTCATATTCCAGGATGGTGTCTTTTTTTTCTTTTTCTTTCATTAGACTGTCCTTTGTGGGATGACCTCATCTCCTGGACTAAGAAGCCCACTGAATCCTATTTTTACTCTTCCTGGGTTCTCTTCGGTTTCTTTTATGACTCTTGTCTCATGCAGCCCAATGTACTGTTGGCCGCCTTTGCCATGAAGTTTATGTTCATCTTGTTTTCTAGCAGGGTTGCTTGCCCCTTCTTTGCCAAGCTACTCCCCAGCTGGTTGATACCAACTTCTACTGGTAGATTCTTTGTTTTCTTTTTAAGTGTTTTCTGCAGTAGTTGATACAGGAGTACAAGGTACTTTTAGGAGGCCAGTGTGAGCTTTAAGACATACCAAACTGATTGGATGGATGTGTACAGGCATCACTACAGATTTCTTGCTGTTGCAAAAGTGAGTCAAGCCTGGTGTAACCTCAGTGCCTCCAGATTTAGCGGAGGGAATGTGACTTCAAGACAAAGGACATGGCTGGGGGATTGCTGAGGAATAAATTCCTGGGAGCAAACAAGAACAGTCCTCAAGTCTCTTAAATCATCTTTGATGTTCCTATACTTTATACTTCTGCTCTGTTACCCTTCCTACACTTACAGATAACTGCATCATTTCTATTCTTGCAGTCATTTTATCAGATGTCAGAAAGCTAGTACTGTCTATGATACAGAAATCTAAATTTTCTATTTTCTTTACACAGCGTCTTCCAGTAAGAACTATTGAGAGATGTTCAGGTTTTTATAGTTGTGCTACCATTTCTTTTCTATGGTGCATTTCAACTACTAGCTGTTCTCTAAGAAACTGCTGATAAACAACAACAAAAAAGAAATTATCAGAGTCATTTGTGAAGTGAAACCAAGATATCTGGTGACCTCTTATGCTTATATGTTTATAAGGAAGCACTCCACAGACTGAACATTTGCTTCTTCCAAGTTAGAGATTAGGCTGTTTATAACTTTAAAAAATTTTCCAAAGGACTCTTGATAAGCATAGAAGCAGATAACATTTTGCTTTGTTTATTGACTGGTAAAGGAATCGAAGATTCCTTTCCAGTCCACCAACTTCCAGGGAACTTTCGCTTGTAGAGCATAAACTGACATATCAGAAGCCAGTGACATTAATAATAATTTTTCTACTAAATGTCTTCCAGCCTGAGTGATATTTTATCACAGTATTGGTACCCTTACTATGTGTATTATGGCAGTATATTTCCAAACAGTTCCAAAAAGCCACTTTTCCCTGCATTGGTTCTTGGGCCAAAAATGAGATCAACTAGTTGTAGGGGCAACTGTTGGTGAACGTGTTTTGTGCTTGCATTTTTGTCACTGAGATGTTTGTGTTGGTATTGAATGTTGAGTTTACTTTTAATGCTGAAAACAAACTCATGACTGTGCTCTTTCCTGTTTCACAGTGCAAAAGATCCATCCAGCACTTCAAACCCTACCTGACACCTAACTTGCCAAAACGTTTTCATTATGCTAACAACATTCGTATTGACAAAGTACATCTTTTGGTGGATCAAGAGTGGCTGGCTGTGAGGTAACATAATCTTTGGGGCTGTTTCTTATCTTTCCATCCTTTCCTTGTCCTTTCCATCACAAATGCCTCATTTTGATTTTGCTTAAGACTTAGAGTGTTGCAGTGCAGTATCTGTGATAAAATCCCACACTTGTAAGGCAAAATCCCTTGCAGTCTTAATTAATTTTTTCCAAATGTGGTAATTGCTTTGTTTCACCAATGTATTTTTTTGTATTAAAATGCAAATATTACAGAATATAACTGAAAATATAGTTCTTCCTCATCAGATGAAACTGTTTTGAAACTTTCTGATGGACCTCGGATAAAAATAGTCATTTCTTCAATTCATGTCCAAAAAGTTGTTTCACTGTGCACTCAGTAGCTACCTAGGATATGTTTTATTTCTGCCCATAACAATTGCTATTACTTAAGGGAAAGAGGGAGATTTTCATAAAAATCAACACTGGATGAGCAAAAAGTAGTATAATTTTATGTCACTCTGTTCTTAAGATATGATTCTGAATCCAGTGATTCAGGATGACAATTACTGACTGATTCTAACTGTGGCACTTTTTTTTATTTACAACATATGATGCTTTCTTCTTAGAGACAACAGATACACAGGTTGTAATGGGGGCAACCATGGCTATGACAATGAATTTAAAAGTATGCAGGTAAGATACTTTTACTCAATTTTTGTGTCTTTTCATGTAGAAAATCATTATGTCCTGGATTAACCACTAGAATATAGAACACATTATAATTTTTGCAGTGTGCTTTTTTCTTGTCTGTCATCCAGGCATCTAAACCACGATTGCATACTAGGTCCCCATATTCAAATTGCCTTACATCAGTGTGTACATGGCCAACTTCTGTGGAATGCAGCACTGAAACTTGTCCTGGCTCACTTTTAGTCTGTAGAACTAGATAGTCTCAAGCATAATGAAGCATACTGGGTTTCAATTCCCATTATTGCTTGCTTTCATTCTTCTGCTGGAGTAATGACTTAAAAATCTTCATAGCCTCTGGAAGCTCAGTTGAGCATCCAAAGACCTTACCTAAAGAAGCTTATCTAAAGACAGGATGCCCAGAGAGGTTGTGGACTCTGGTTCTCTAGAGAACTTCCAAATCTGCCTGGATGCGACCTTGTGCCATGTGTTCTAGGTGTCCCTGCTGGAGCAGAGGGGTTGGACTAAATGATCTCTAGAGGTCCCTTCCAACCTCAACCATTCTGTGATTCTGTCTAAAGCTTCTCTTCTCTGCTTAACTTACCCTGATGACAGGTCCAAGGCAGGTAAAAAGTTGTTAGAATACCTGGATGGCAGTTTCCTCTAATCTTCTTTTCTGATTACATTTAGAATGTTTTCAGGTCTTAAGTTTTTAAGATAATATTTTGTCTTTGCTTTTGCTTTTGTGATATGAATCTTTAAATGAGCTCAAGTATACCACTAATAATCCTGTCTTCTGTACCTGGCATATTTTACTTACAGGAATCAACTTCAGTTGAATCTTCACATCTATATTATAAACATATGCCAGTAAACTGATCAGGACATCCCTGAATGTTTACATGGCAAAAACAAGTAAAAATTCATGTTAAACTATGGAAATATTAACCATAGCTAATCTTATCCCGATGACATAATTACTAAGCAAAAATAATTCTCTATAAAAAAAGATGTCTTTACAAAAAAGATAACATGTCTTTGTGTCTAGTGATGTCTAGTGATATCTAGTGATGTTTTAAAAAAAATAAATTTTCTTCCCTTATATGAAGACTTAAGAATATTATGTTAGAGCAGATCATTCTCCTGTTTAGTCATATTTCCTGTATTCTGTATCCATAGCAGGCAGCTCAGCAGCTTATAATTTAGTAGGAACTAGTTCAAGCCTGGAACTGTTCTGCTGTTCTGCTGGGTGGAAGGACCACCCAGCACTATATTTTATCATTGGTGGTACTTAACTCAGGTCTCTGCTAAACTTGGGGTAGGTCTTCCCAGCACTTTATTCCCTATGGTAGCCATGGCAGCAGTAGCCATGGTTATAGGCTCCCATGCTTCTGAAAATGTAACTTATGTTTAAAAAATAAGCCCCCTTATATTCCAGGGTCAGTGTTAGCCTTTAAAGAGCATCTATGTCATAATTCAATATTTGTTAAAATGGTATTACTCTTACCAGCTGCTGCAATGAAAATATAAAAAGTATGAATTTGAAACACAGCAAACAATAATTTTCGTAATTATGCACAGAAATACTAACGAAAAAAAAGCAGATTTCATATAGAGTGGAAAGTAACCTGAGAAATGAATTTATGTTTTGCACTCTTCTTCAGATAATATGTAATGAGCAAAATTTGCCTTCTTTATCAGATGAATGCTGTATTTTAATTTGCTGATTTGTGAAAAGCTGTATTTTGGTCCCTGATTCCTTGAAATCTCACTCATTTGTTTTTGAATTTTTCTTACTTTATATAACAACTTTTTTTATTATTATTACAATCTAGGCTATATTCTTAGGATATGGCCCTAGCTTTAAAGAGAAAACAGAAGTGGACCCCTTTGAAAACATAGAAGTTTACAACCTTATGTGTGGTGAGTAGAGGCAATCCAGTAATGTTTTCAAACACCAGTGTTGTGGGAGCAAATGAAGAACAACTAAAGCTTCAGTAAATTTATTCAGAGGCTAAGCTTTCCACACAACGCTCTTTATCTGAAATCCTGCTGCAGTCTAGCTTTCTGCATAGTTTTCAAAGATGAACTACCAGAAATTGCTCTGATTTCAAGGTAGTTGCTTGACTGCAGGACTCTGATGAAGAATCAGTGAGAAAGGTGTTCCTGCCACATGGATTTGCTGCTGAAAAAATGCCTGCGGGATCATTTAGGACAAAAAACTTGTCGAGTGTTAAAACTGTTGCTCAGAAGTTGAGCTGCACCGCTGCAGTTGTACTGAGCAACATGGAAATATGTGCCTCAGGAAACAGGAGTTAAAGCTTTGCACAAAAATGCAATATGCTAGAAAACTTCATAATATGATACCTTCATCTCCTGCAATCACAATGGTATAACTGCATAACTGCATAAAATCACCCAGACTTCTTTATGGTACAGTTCTGTATAAAGCTGGTTTTGCATTACTCAGATGCATAGATTACCAAATCTTCATGTGTTGGGACCTTCATAGCTCTAAGACTGCTCATTTTTGGTAGCTACCATAATAGTTTAGATAATTCAATAAACTACTTATTTTCTGTTTAGAATAAATGCATAGAACTGCATAAAAATGGAAAGAAAATGTCTTTTAAAAATTCCATTTTAGTCATAATGTATCTTTACAAACTATTTCATTTTTTTTTTTGTTCAATTTCCAAATTTCAAAAATGTTTCAATAGATCTGCTGCATATTACACCAGCACCGAACAATGGAACACATGGCAGCTTAAACCACCTTTTGAAAAAACCTTTTTACAATCCTTTACATGCAGAAGAAGAGTCAGCTCCTTCTTCATGTCCAGTTGTCAGTCTGAATCCTCCAAGTGATTTAGGATGCACATGCAATGGAGTAAGTGAGGTCTTCTTGGATCTTTTAGCCATCTTTGTCAAATATTTTCTCTTTTCCTTGATTTTTCTAAACCAGAGATTCCCATAAATGCTTCTCTAATATTTTACAGGGATTGAATGTTTCAGAAATAAACAAGAGGTTAAATCTCACTACAGAAGAAAGTAAGTAGTAAGAAGTGAATGAGACAGTTTTCCACCTATGAATGTTTTAGGTTCTGTGTTACCAGATTCACTGGGAATTACCATTTAAAGTGAAGTAGGAAGGTCAAGTAAGAGGCATTATTTTTATCTAGCATCTCTTTAAAAAAGATGCTAATGGATTCTTTTATAAGAAAAATTCTGCACAGGAACTGGATTCAAATCTCGTAAAAATCTTACAAAGAAATGCGGCGGTTTCACTGGGCTTTGGATCCAGCTTGAGCACTTCTGAACTGTGCCATACCTGTTGTTCCCCACCTGGCAAACATAAGTTTGACTTTCTCTCTTCACAAACACCCATAGATATTTCTGTGTGCTTTTTTTTTTTTTTTTAATACTCGTGGGGAGTGGTGTCTTTTTGTCTTTTTAGGAAGCATTATACTGCTTCCTAGCTATCTAAAACTTAATTTTCAGCCTATTGACAAAATAATTTCAAAAGAATTATATCAAAATGAATTTGCATGTAATTGGGAATTTGTGTGTCTTGTGTCATACTATATTGATTTCTGCACATTAAAAATAGCATGGAAGCTTTTCTCTACATTTTTATTCCACTTAGAAGCAAAAACCTTAAATAAACACATGCTCATGTTTAGTGTTAGTTCTGTTTGTATTTATTCATATTTCTTCACACTTCTCCTTGCTTAAACATTTGAGCCATCAAAAATGTTCTATAAGAGCTAATCGATTAATTAAATTCTAGTAAAGGAGACAAACTCCCATAATTTGCCATATGGGAGACCCAGAGTTCTTCAGAAGGAAAACACCTACTGCCTGCTTTCTCATCATGGATATGTTAGTGGATACAGTTACAACATCCGGATGCCACTGTGGACTGCATACACTGTGAAAAACCAGGTAGGTTATCAGTTACCCATACCATTCTTAAACAAGTAATATATTGGACTGGACATGTGGTTTGTTCACTGCGAATTCTGTTTATGATTTAATAGGTAGCATGTGACTCAGGCTTCTTTTTTCTGAAAAGGAAAAAAGTATCTTTGATATCTTTTAAAATTCAAATATTCCAAAATATTAAAAAAAAAAAAGATGAAAAGGCCATCTGTTAGGGATACAAAAGACATAAAAGAACAGAGCTCCTGTTAAGCTGTTTCTGTTAAGCCTGTTTTGTGAGTTGGTAAGCTGTCAACATAGTGCTCCAGCTTTCCTGTCAATTCCTAAGGAAAATCAAGCTATGTTTTCCCAAGCCTGTGAGTTTTCCTGTAAATATTACGATTTCTTCCCCACAGTAAACATTCCAAGTATATACCGTCCTTCAAGACAGTTTGTACTAATGCATGTTTCTGTAAGTTCTGTTATTTTCCTGTTACATTATAAAATTTCAGAATGATACAATGATAGCTGGAAGGTCAGAGAGTTCACGGATATGTATTTTTTTTCAGATTCCCAGGGTCAGTAAACTAATGGACATTAACAAACTTGCTTCCTCCTATAATTTGACATTTTTTCCATAAATTTCCCTAGGAAAATACCTTCTACATTATTTTTTCTTTCTAAAGAGAAATGTATTTTTTCATGTCCATATTTTTCATGTTCTTAAAGTTGTAACATAACATTTTGTTACAGTACTAATATGGAAAAATTCAATCAAAGTATTTTCTGTTAGAATGTTAGTATAGAATGTTTCTTTCTAAAATAATGTGTTTTTTTTTCAATTACAATGTATAGCATTCAAGAGAGAAAGCTTCACAAGTTTTGAAAATAGTGGCAGGACCAAGAAATAAAGTCAGTGTCTTTGTAAGTTTTATGGGAATGACAGAAGCCTGGAATTTCTGCAAAATTGTTAATGCATCCTAGGTTCCTTCTGTTGTGGATAAAGCCTGTGCGATGGATGACTTCATGACTTCTAAGCTGAGACACTTCCTGATGAGTGGGTAGCTGCCCACTATAGAAAGGGTTCAAACAGTAAAGGAAGTGAAGAAGTCTTGAGTTTTGCTGGCTTTGTGTGATCTGCAAACATTTTAACACTAGGCTGGCTGATCAAGGCAATGCAAGATTATTGTTTGCATCTGCATGTGATGCTATAATTAGGGATAGTAGGGATACCTACTAAGATTGAAAGACATTTATCTTCCCAATCTGACAGGGTGGAAGGCAGATTTTCTTGCAAAAAGTTAATGACTACCCCTGCCAGGGGAATTCAAAATTCCACGCTTGTGGAATTTAAAATTGCTTTGCTATCTATAGCAGCTCATGCACAAAGTCTCACTTGGTACACTTGAACTGCAGCTTCATTTGCTTTTCTAAGCTTTCAACATTTTGTTCTGTTTATGCATATGGAGCATTTTTATGATTAAAGAAACTTACATGTAAGAATTTCTAACTTTAGTGTAAAAATGTAAATTAAACGAGCTTTTGAAACTCATTCATAAGTAGTCTAATCTGTACTGCAGTGGGACAAAAACAGTAATGAGACTTGTCTAAGTCACTGAGATTTTTGGAACTAAACCTCAGTGCATTGGGGTTGTGGGAATTTTGTTTTTTGTGGTTTGGTATTTTTCTTCTTGATTACCCAAAAAAGATTTCTGGAAGTGGCTGAAGTTGACATGACAGACCACAACAGCTGCTTCAATTCTGTCACGTAGTGCAAATAACTCACGTTTCTTGACATCAATTACCAGCTGTTAAAAAGATATCTGCATCAGAAAATATAATGCATCATGTGGTAGTTGTTAACTACTTCAGAAGACAGAAAGACAGGGAACCAATGGCTAAAGATGCTGACGTGTCCTGAAATTTGTTTTTCTGATTCTAAAGTCTTGAGACATAGCAGTTATCAGTGCCAAGGTCTCATTTCTTAATCATCATTCTCAACAGCTTATTTGAGATTTTTTTCTTCTATTCTTTTCAATATATTATCTTTTTAAAAATAGCTTATTCCTCTCTTTTGAGGAAAAGAAATGAGTAAGTCCTTCCAGAGAGAGTGTGTTAGTAAATGAACCATTAGTGATATGGCTTGCATTCTTGGGTTGCATTAACTGTTGACCTCATGGTACTAAAAGGTGCACATAGATATAGCCATGCTCAGTTATTAACAGCTTGTGATACTGTTGACTTGCTTGTAGATTCTAGAAAAAGCAAGCTGAGCCATTTGGAGTGGTTGCCTTCTCATAATTACGTGAGTTCATAGGTCCGTTACAAATTTGCAAGTCTTCTGCGATGTCCACTGGAAACAGCTCTGCGCAACCTAGATGTGTGCGAGCTTTTAATATTAATTCCACTAATATATAACTCTCATAAAAGTAAGTAAAAAAAGTAAATTAAAGAGTACAAAAAGGCACAAGGAGAATGTTAGGTGCTTTTTCTGATTGGTTTAACCAATTAAGATAGACAATGTGCTAAATTTCTATTTAGATGTTTAACTACTGTATATAAAGATAAAAATCAGAATGTATGTTCCAGTTTTACCAAAGGAAAATAACTAACATTTAAATGAATGTGAAAAATAAAGTGCAGCTAAACACACACACACACAAAACATGTTCTGATATTCCAGTGAATGCAATCATAACATATGCAATTGATAGAAACGTTTATACTAATCAGAGTAATTTTTGGCCATTTCTTAGCTAATGGGAGTTAATGAAACAAGCCAATAAAATATACTGAATCTCCTACGTTTTTTTTAACTCTTCAGAGGCACAGACTCATGTTATTAAGAGACCATTCTCAGATGCTTTATTGGCAAGGTAATGTGAAATCAAGTTTCTGTTTCCAGGAAGTGATGAATGAGCCAAATGTGTCACCTGTTTTGGCCTAAGGCATTTACAACTAGAATTTTGCATGCTGCATAGGGATTTCCCTGAATTACCTAAAAGCAGACATAAAGGAAAAACACTAGGCAGAAAACATTACTGTCCATTACTTGCATTGACCTGATTCATAATGAAAATAGTAAGATGCAGTGAAGGCCATTCTAGAAAGTTAAAACCATACAGAGCATTAAGCTGGCCACAGCCGTGGGTGTAATACTTTTTTTTCCCCTTTTCACAGGAAAACACGTCTTCGCTTCTTCCCACTGTTTCAGACTGTCTGCGGGCTGATGTTAGAATCCCTGTTGCTCAGAGCCAAAATTGTTCTGACTACCCAGAAGGGCTGAACTTCACTCGCGGTTTCCTCTATCCTCCCAGTGAGTATAGTTCTTTTTATAGCCAGAGCTTAGAAAGTCTTCATCAGCTGGATGTGGGTTTATGTTTAAACATATACCCAAACACCAAAACAAACTTCTTGGGATCAGCATGTCGGGCAGAAAAAGGTTTCCAGTGTTTGTAGACTGACCAAAAGCAAGACTACTGCTACTTTTATTTAAGCATTTTCAGTTTAGAACATTTAGGTTTTTCCCTCAAAAATGCAACAACTGGAATTTAAGGAAAATTGGTTGGAAAAATGTAAAGAAATAGAGGTGAAGGCTGTCTCTCTTCTTCCGTATTTATTTCCTTATGTCAAATTGGATAGTGTCCTGGCACAAATGACTCAAAAGAAAACACATCTCATTAATACTGAATAGCCTTGAAAGGACAGTAGGTGATAAATAGTGATCTAATGATCTGATAGTTCCTTTCTAGCCTAGTCCTAAAAAAATATTCTAAAATATTCTCTGAGATATTACATGTGAGGAAATGTGCTGTTTATCCCTGTTTGAATCTGTCAGCATGATGAAAGAAGTCTTCAATCCAACACAATATCCTGTAGACATGAATGTGGCTTTGTAAATGGCTTCGTGCATTTTTGCGTTCTACCTTCCACAGACTAAAAACAAATTTAAAAGTTAAGAAATGTGAAGCTGAATCTGATATACCTGCAATTCACAGTGACATATGTTTCAAATTTGTCTTTGTGTAGTACTTTATTAAGGTGTACTTTGTTCTTTCATATGTCTTTCATAGACTTCAGCTCATCTGATCTTGAGCAGTATGATGCTTTACTCACCAGCAATATAGTTCCCATGTATACAGCATTCAGAGGTAGGTCCAAGGTTTTGATTAATATAGTCTGTAATTATTGAAATTGTTCTACACTTTATATAGTTGTAGCACTGATCTCAAGACATTAATACCAAATATTAATAACAGTGTATCCAAATCTTTTGCAAAATCTTTAAAAGTATCTTTTTTAATTAGATGTATGAAATTTTAAAACACCCTCCTGTAAGTCATATTTTCCTGTGTATAGTTCTGTTTGAACTTTTTGTAGGTGTACTGTTCACTTTGGAATGTTTTCTTCATCTTATTTGCACTGTCCTAGTAGGAAATGTTAACTACAAAAATAATAAAATGATGCCACTGGGAAAATGCCCAAGATGAATGAAGATGGCACTTTATCTCTCCTTTTGCAAGATCTCCCAGTAAGACAAGATGAAGTGTGCAAACAGTGCTCAGATTCATCAAGTAGAAACTTAAAACAGGGAATGCTCATCTTGGAATGTTTTTCTCAGACAGATGTTTCTGTTCTGCAAGTGCAGTAAGCTACACTGACCGCATCCAACTTGACTCACATTTGTTAATAATCAGGGAAAACTTTTCTACATGTAGTCCTGCTACTACATTTAGTTAAGCCTGTGCTCATTTTCTTAGCTGAAGGATAGAACCTGCTGAGGCTGAAAGCTGAGGGAAAAGCCATGATGTAGCTACTGCCTTTCTATGACATTCCTCATTTATTCACTAACTTGTCATGTAAAAAACAGAGATACCAAAAATATGTGTGTCTTGACTCTTCCAAGTAAATGAAAGAAATTATGAGAGATCCAAACAGCTTTTCAGATAAAATTCTACAAGAGATTTAAGTCTTACCAGAGGTTATTTAGACCATAAACATGGAGTATTGATAAGGAACTCCCCCAAGCATTTGGGGTTTTTTGCCATTATTCATCTAATCTCAATAGGTTTGTCCTACAATTTATATTTATTTGCTCAGATAATATCTATGAAATAAGTCAAATGGCACACTAATATTTGACATGAATTCAGTGGGCTTAAACTAACTCTCAGATACTCCTTCCACAGAGCCATCATCTCAGTTTGTGCTACCTAACACAGTTGTCAGGGCTAGCAAGTAGGCCAGAAATGAATGACTTTTTGGATCTAGAGTTGTAGGCTTCAGCTTCAGATTGAGTGTACATCTCCAAGAGTACAAGAGAGGTCTTCTACGGAAGTATAGTAGCATCAGTGGTGAATAAGAGTACGTCCCTTTTAAAGAAATCTAAATAGTATGTAACAAAGATTTTATTTTACAGACAGTTTAGTATGGAAACTTTTATTATTTATCTACAACAAAAAAGGAATAGGTTCTCTGCCTTTAGTAGTAAAATAGCTTCAAAACTGTGTTAATTATGCTTATATTTTCTTTCAATGACAGACTTATGGGACTATTTCCATAATGTCCTACTTCAAAAGTATGCTAGAGAAAGGAATGGAATAAATGTTATCAGTGGACCAGTGTTTGATTACAATTATGATGGTCATTTTGACAGTCTTCATGAAATTACAGTGTAAGTACAAGGAAATGACAGAGGTCAAACTCTGGATTATTTTGCAGTTTATTTCCATGCAGACAAACTTATCTTCAAAAAGAACAAAACAAAATATGAGGGAATGTTGACTCTTTTGTTTATAATCCAGCAACCATTCATTAAAAAAAAGCAGTCTTCATACAAAAGCAAATGCTCTTATAAGTAATGCAGAATTTAAAAATTCTAGTTTAGAAGTTCCAGTCACATGTGTATCTATCTACATATGCACATACACAGACATATACTGTGATACCAGTTTATTCCCCGTACTTATAACCAGTCCTTTGGGCCTCCACAATAAAAATAATAGAATAATATATGATGCATCTAAATATGGAGAAAATATATGTAATCATAATTTTCACTCTTTTAGGTAGGAAATACGTTCACATATTTGTTGTTCCTCCCTGTTGTCTCAAATTGATTTGTTTTGTCAAAGGCCAGAATTCTATGTTTAATATATTTGCTGAATCATGTAACCTGGGCATGTAATATTTCTGAATAGGAGCTTTACATAGCTATGGTACAGATTGTTTGGAAATCTCAAGCTACATCTTATTGAGCTCTGGTAGCATAACAAAACACATTTAAAAATTCATCTGTGTGTAGAAAAAGGGCTAATGGAGGATATATATAAATCAGAATTATGTAAAGGACAAATATAAATGTCCTTTAAGGACATATAAATAAAGGACAAATAAATAAGGACCAAGTGTTTATCTTAGTCATTGAGAACAGGAGGAGGAACAAAACAGAGTAAGAACAGACAACAACTTAGACTCTTCCAAATATAGGGAAAATGCATTCTGACAGTAAGAACGCTTATGTAGAAGGACAAGTGCTGGGAAATATGCACAGCTAACTGTTGTCACTGGAGATTTTATATCCAAGCCTCAACTTAGTACATCTGTAAAAACTGGTTTGAGAATGGTAGAGTCAGCTCTGCCACAAAGCAGGAGGGTGGAAGGGATGAGAGACCAGAGTTTCTTTCCAAGCAAAATGCTGTAATGCCCACTCAACCACATAATGTTGTCTACAGTTTTGAACAACCGTGTTTTATTCAGCACAGTTAGTCATACTAAGTCATGTAATGGTTTCACTGATGTTGTTTGGTTAAATATTGAAGAAATACAGCAAATCAGGGCAGTGTTCAGCTCTTAGTATGTTTAGGCACAAAACGGGGCATGCTAGTGGCCATAATACGGAGGCAAAGACATTTAGAATCACATATCCTAAGCTGGTTTCTATAGCTCATAACCACATGTCATCCTTCTGGCATTTCTTATTGAACGGGAACCAGAAGCTAATTTTCTCTTCCTTCTTCTTCAAATCAATTTCATACAACTGAAATTCTTAATGTAACAGCGGACACTTAAAATGCTCTAACCTGCCTCTTCTAGATGTGAATCATTTTAGCTTTGGCAGAATGGAATATAGAGCACATCAGCAGACCTGTTGATTTAAATGGTACTGCCTGTGGAAAAAGGACTAATATGTGCATATTTGGCTGCTCATGAAATGGACAGTGAGACTGTCTATCCTATCAGATATTTATTTCAATTAGAAAATAAATAGAAGTCATATAATAGCGAAATATATATGATGAGATGTGTTCTATGAAATATCAATGGCATCAGTGTTTTTGTATTTCATTACTAAATAAATCCCCTAACTTTTGTTTTATAGGCATGTAAATAATACACAAATCCCAGTCCCAACCCATTACTTTGTGGTTCTGACTAGTTGCAAGAATCTGTCTTTTACTCCACTGAATTGTTCAGGCTCCCTGGACGTTTTGTCGTTTATCCTTCCCCATCGACCTGACAACACTGAAAGCTGTGCTGTAAGTATAATTTCCTGCTCCTGTGGGCAAGTGAGCTTTGTGAACGGTGATTTCTGGTGGGAGAATCTTTAGATCTCCAGGATTTAATTAATTTGCTCCTATTTGCAGTTGGCGTTCACCATTTACAAAAAGGAATGCATATATCGGGGTAGATAGGGAGAGGGGGCATCCGTTTGGCTCTTACCTAAATGAGATCTCCCAATGCAACGCCACAGAGATGTCTAAGAAAAAAATGAAAGGAATTATACAAACTAAAGGCTTTTAATGCCATTAATACACTCTGTTGTTCGGTGGTGGTGTTAGACAACCAGTATTTTAACATTGTTTCTGCTTTTCTTTGCAGGAAAATAAGCAGCTTTCTGAATGGGTTGAAGAAAGAGTTCAGGCTCATGTTGCTCGTGTTCGAGATGTGGAACTTCTCACTGGGCTTGACTTTTACCAGGAAAGACAGGAACCTGTCTCTGAGATCTTACAGCTAAAGACATTTTTGCCAACATTTGAGACTGACATTAACTGAAACGTGTCAGTACTTGGAAGAAAATAAATCTGAAAAAATAGCTCTTTCTTTGCTTAAGCATGCAGGAAATGTGACAACAGCTCTTCTGTAAGAAAACACACAACATCTGATTCCATTTTTTCAAGTTCTTATTCTTTGGTTACCCATTCTGTTTTGTGTTAACTGAATAACAATCATGAAAATCCTCATTGATGAGACAAGTGTTCAAGACAAACAATATTTCAATATTCATTTTTTGGAAAAAACAAAACAAAACAAAAACAAAAACACTGCAAAAGTGGCATGTCTTGTTTTGTGGTAGAAAGACCCTTGAATTGTAATTTGTAAAGAAAATATTTCAGTAATTGAGCTGCAAAGAGAAGCATTCCTAAAACGCTATGTGTGTTTTTTCACTTGTTTATATCTGTGAATTAATGGTTATCTAACACTGGTATATTCTGAAATGCTCTGAATTTCTCTTTCACCTGCTGTTAATTCATTTGAAAACTGCTATTTAAAATGTTCATATTTAAAACATTCAGATTCTCAAAAAGCCTATATATAGTGGATGTGTCTTCTGAGATTATCCACTCTGTTTTCCACGTGGGTAAATTCATTATGCTAATAAACCTGCAGTGGAATAGAATGAATGAACTATATTCTTCATTCTTCAGAAATCTTCAGTTGTTCTGCATATGAAGTAAAAAACAATTCCTGTAGCTAAAGGGATATTGTCCAGTTGTTCATCTGTATTTGCAAACATTTCCAAATGCCTGGTAGTGTCCAAAATATTTGTGTTTATTTTTAAATAGTTAAACACGAGATGGGCATACAAAATTAGCTGTGCCATGTAAAAAATGCTCAGGGATCCTTTCCGTAATGACTTTATACAAAAAGAATTTCTAAGTGAAACTGTGTGGTTTGCAAATTACTGCTAGGAGCAGGTAAATAGGACAAGGCAGTGGAAATTCCCAAATGCTGCTGCTACAGAAATACCACGTGATAACTGAATGTTGAGCTGATTTTCTCCATTGCAGGTGCCGCTCAGTACAGGTGTGAATAGCAGCAGACAATGACCACGGATCTGATCTATGTGTACATTGAAGATGTTTCAAAGAAACATGTCTGAGTGTTTGAACTTGTAGCCAATTGTGGACTGAAGGAAATATTTCTCTTTCAAAGGACGAACCTTAGAAGTCCATAGAAGGAAACTGGACTTTTTTTCCCAAGTCTTAGATGAGCAGTGTGCCTGCATACATTCCAAATGTAAGTTAGTATTTATCTTACATCAGGACGTAAGGCAAAGATAATTTGCATCAAGATTCGAATCTTTGGTTAATTAGGATCCTTGATGCTATGATAATATGAATAACTCTGAGCATTAAAATTAAGTGTGTAGTTCCAAATTAACCTCTGGTGAAGCTGACTTTAAAAAACATTTCTATTTTTATAAACTTTTCTGCTAGTGGAGTCAGAAGTTGCATTTTTTTCTGAGAAAATAAACGTGAAAGTGTTCTTGACAGAGTCGTGGGTATTTCCCATACTATTCATTCAACTGTCACTACTATGTACCGTTTACAAGCATAGCAGGTCATTTACAGATGAAAGTCTAGAGATTGCATAGGGGAATAACTAAAATTTCCTGTAAACAAAGGACTTGGTTCTTAGCCCTATATTCTTCCCTTGGCACTGACTTCTTGCTACTGTGTCTTTGTGTGGAAGAGTCTCCAGCTTTTACAGGGCCAGTTCTCTGTGCTGCATCATAGAGTTTTGGTGACATAAACAGCAATAAAATTTGCTTTGGGCAGTATCATGCTCTGTACCCTTCTTCCCAGGCTTGTTCCTGCTGTTAGCTGATCGTGTGGTCCCACAGACCTCCTTAAAACTGTAACCTTTTCTGTTATTTACAGGAACAACCATGGGAAGGTTTTTTTTTTTGAACTACTAAGTTCAACAAGTGAGTCAAGTCATTCACCGATTTTAAACACGTCTGGATTTGATGGAAAATTGTGGGGAAAGTTTTCCTCCTTTCCCTTGCTTATTTATGTAAGCGAGTACTGGTAGTGGAGATGGGGAGAACTGGTACTGAAGTCTATCATGTATAGTTTGCCGTGTAGCCAGAGAAATCTTGCAGCAAACAAACAATTTTAAGAATACTCCCATTTATTTCTGTGTTTGGTGTTTCCAAATAGAGTATGTGGGCCAAGTATCATGCTGAAATGCTGAGCATCTACACTAGTGCAAAAAAGTTCTCAAACCTGTAACCCCAGTTAAGTGCTCAGCAAAGACCACTGTGTCTGAAATTCTTTCACTGCAAAGGCAAAAATTGATAGATTGCCATCAAAAGGATTGTTTCTAGATGGCAGGTTATATAACTATTGTGAAACAATAATTATTATAATAAATCTGGACTTGGTGAGTCCTAATGACTGTGAGAGATCAGGCTGATAGAATGATGATTATGGAAAAGAACTGGCCCACACCTTGTATTGCAGAATTACAGCTGTGTAACTTTCCAGAAATGACAAGCCCCCCTCTCTTTTCTTTCCTGTATTTTTCAGCTAGTTTTGAAAGACCTAAGTTTCAAACTGGAGTAGAATAAATGTAAGATGGTTTGCTGCCTGTAAGCAGATATTGTTGAGTTCCAGCTCTCGTGACCACATTATGTGTGAGATTTAAATTTAGAAATTTTATAAATTGTGGTTTTATCTTGACCACAATGGAAGCTGAGAAACTGAATCCTACTATAGTAATTAAAAAAAAACTGAACTCGGAAGGATCTGTTTCCCTTTTTTATCCTGACTTTTTGGGTTTTTGAGTATTAAAACTAAAGCTGCAAGTAAATATAGAAATTTAGCATGACCTACGGCTAGTTTTATCTCTGTGGCAAAGCAAGTAGTAATTGAAGAAAACAGACCAAGGAAATACAGCCTCCCTTGCTCCAGAAAGTCCTGCAACTAGAAGAAGGTTAATAACCAGAGGACCTAATAGAGATTTTTTACCAAAGTCTACTGTGTTTCCCTGGCACCATTCCCTGTCCGTCAGACACCATCACCAGCATAAAACATAAACATATATTTTTGTTTAATATTTATTGCAGAGTCTACTGTAATTTTTGTCACCGAAAGCTACATCCAAAGTTGAGTGCAGACACCTAAATGGCACAGAATATCCTTGGCTCCTTTCTGGGGTGTTCACCCTCCTCCCTCCAAAAAAAAAAAAGTAAAATAGATATAAAAAAGTCTTGTTTTTCCAATGAATTTCCACACTGGTCCTGCAACATTTATATGTAAGAAGATGAGATTTTTCATATGCAAAATGTGCAACTGTGTTTAGAAACACTGATTTTTCCACCCTGACTATACAGACTCTCTGCGGTGTGGGACCGGGGGATAAAGAGCTATGAAGAACTCTTTATAGCAGGCAAATCTATCCCGCATCTGGAGCTGATGATGTTGTCCTGGGAAAAGCCGGGCTTCAAAGTCACTGCCTCCTCTCAGTGAAGCAGCTTTTCGCTGCCCCATCTCATTTTCTCAGGGAAAGGGGAAGTGGCAACAGCCTGAAATAATTTTACTTCCCGTAGTCTGGAAGTAGTAGGAAAGTTGAATCCTTCCCAGTCCTAGGAAACAAACATGTGTGTCCTCAGATGACTGAAAGCTGCAGGAAAAACTTGATGGAGTATCAAATGTGGGACAAATTTGGGTTTTGGATCAACCAGACACAAAAAGGGAGCAGGGCAGGAGTTTTTGCTGAAGAGTGAAATTACTTTCACCTGTCTATTGAGAAGATTTCATGATGTGACATGAAAACCAAACTGCCCGGTGTACGGGAAGCACTATGGAACAAAGGTGAGTCATGGTGTCTATAATAGTTTGGAAGCTGGAGGGAAAGCAAGTGCTTCCCGAGGCTGACTCCGGGTCTTACTCTATGTGAGAGAAATGTGGCTGGGGAGCAGAGGACTCCACTTTCCCACTGCTTCTCTGAGGAAAAGCAAACTTGCTGCGTTTTGTTTGCTGTCTGGCTCCTTTCTTACTGCTGAGTCACGTTGCTGTCGAACAGAGGGAGCAACTGCCGTTTCTGTGGCAGATGTTGTTACAGTCACAATAACAGCAGCAGATGCTTTAAAAAACAAACTCTGTTGAGATCCATGGCTGGGCAAGTCAATTTTGACTATATTGTGATTTCAGCCAAGATCAACAGTGTGCAAACAATCGTATCAACCACAGCAACTGCATCCATGCAAGGCATATGGAAGGCAACTGAGGCTTTTTTAATCTTTTTCATGACTGTAGGGCTGCATGGCTGGCGTTAGGCTCCTCAGTTTGCTGGGAGCATGCTAAGTCAATGTTGAGTCCTTTCATTTTCATGAAGGCCAAATTTAACAGCATTTCTCCTGATTCTGCCCTCCAGCAATCTATGCTCTTTTCAGCATGTTTCAGGCAGGTTACTGAAGAGGACTTCTCAATGCGTACAAGGACTACCAACAGGGCAAGACAGAAGAAAAAGCAGAAACTACCCATAACATGATAACCTTAATGCATATGCTAGGTCATTGCAAACACAGTGAACCCTAACACACTACCCAGGAGAACTGGAGAATCAGAGTCACTGAAGTTGGAAGGAACCTCTGGGAATCATGAAGTCCAACTCTCCCGCTCAAAGCAAGTTTGCCAGGGCCATGAACAGTGGAGTTTTGAATCTCCAAGTATGTATGGAGACTCCAAAACCTCCCTGGGCACATATTTACTCTTATAGGAAAAAAACATATATAGGTATATAAAATATATATTTATGTATAATTTCCTATTCAGTTTCTGCCTATTGCCTTTCCTCCCTTCACTGAGTACCACCAGGAAGAGACTGACTTTATCTCTTTACTCTTCCTCTTCAAGTATTTATACACTCTGATAAGATTCCCCTCTCCCTTCTCTTCTCCAGGCTGAATTGTCCCAGCTCTCTCAGCTTCTCCTCATATGAGAGATGCCCCATTTCCTTTATCACCTTCAGGGGCATTTGCTGGACTCAGGCCTGTGCATCATTGTGCATCATCTTTCTTGTCCTGGGGAGGCCAGAACTGGATGCAGCACTCCAAGTGTTGCCTCGTTAGTGCTAATGCAAAGCCATGTACAAGTGGCCTTCTTTGCCACAAGGACACATTGCTAGCTTATGATCAACTTCTTGTCTACCAGGATCCCTAGGTCTTCTTCTGCAAAGTTGTCTTCCAGCTAGTCAGTCCCCAGATGGTACTGGTGCCTGCAGTTATTTCTCCTCGGGTGCAGGACCCTGTTGAACTTCATGATGTTCCTGCCTGCCCATTTCTCCAGCATGTCCCTGTCCCTGTGAATGGCAACACACCTCTCCAGTGGATCAGCCACTGTGTCACCTATTCTGTGTGACACTATTCTGTGTCACCTGCAGAAGATGCTGAGGTGCCCTCTGTCCCATTATCCAGGCCATCAGGGATGATGCTCAACTGAACTGCCTCCAGTATCGATTCTTGGGCTACACCACTAGTGATTTCTCAACAGTGGAAAAGTCTGCATGCATAACTGTACCTTTCCAAGACTCCTTTGGCTCCAGTGGTAATTTTTATTCTGAAATTTTCTTAGTGGGTGAAATCCTGCATTCCAGCCTGCATTTCAATTATGACAAATACTTTTCTATGAGCAGTGTAATATTCATTCACACAGTCAGGAGCTGTATCAGTTATGGATAATATTCAGTTTGATCAGCTAAAAAGTTTTTCATCTAAACTATTGGAACTAACAATCTCTTCATCCTTCGCTTCAGTATTATCATATGCAGGACATGCCCTGTTGACTCTCAGAATAACATTCAACTCTCCTAGAAAAGAAAGAGGACAGATGGGGAATGTCTGAGAAAAAACATTTTATAAAGGAGTCAACTTTTTGGGAGTCCTTTAGCTCTACAGAATCCAATCACGCAAGCCAATGAATGTAATTGCCATCTATTCAGCTGTTCTGTATTTTTTTCTCATTGCTATTTGTTTTTCAGGAAAAAAAAAAAAGAAATGACGGATTTGTATCTAACTACCAAAACTACAGCTGTGAATGCCATTTCTATCATTTCAAGAGCATTTGAAGGATATTCTTACCAGCCAAGAATGCAAAATGTGCTTCAGAAATGATGGTTGATTTTAATTTCTCTGTATACATTTCTCCTCCATTCTAGGCATACATTTTTCCTCCATGTCTGGGAGCATATCTTCGTGCAGCAGTGGATTCCAAAGAGATCAGTTTGCAACCCTCCTTTCCAATCTTCCCTAAAGGGCATTTTCTACATCTTTTCATGTGATCATCTCATATCCTTCAAAGACTTGTGTTCGGATTAAAGACACTAGCCATCTCTCCAGCACCATTGCACCTTTCACATTCATTTTCTGTTACAGGGGAGAAGAACAGAAATAAAGGACGGTGTGAATGCAGAACAAAAAATAGATTTTAAAACTTTTTTTTGTTGACATTTTTAAAAGCTTAGCTGCAGACTCATGGGAAAGGTGAGTTTAAAATGTTGCTTATTCAAATTCTTTCCACAGTATGAGAAATCCTGCCTCATTTCCTTTCTTCAGTTATGAGCTGGATCACAGTCTACGTGGTATTTAACTTAATCTTACAAGCAGCACATAGTTTTTAAAACAATTTAGCTGCATGGGCTCAGGGAATGCACATAGCATGTTTGTGCACCCTGTAGTATTTGTTTTCATATGTTTTATTTATAAAATAAAATATTGTCAACAACTTTCACTCTCTAACTAGCATTTTAAACATGCTTCTGTCAGTTTGGCAGTGAATAGTTTCTTGTAATTGTGGTTTCTCAAGGCACATGGAGTGATAGCAGAGAGGCAGCTGTCTGGTAGGAAAGGAATGAAATGTGAAATCAGAAGGAAATGGCAGAGGCTCATTTCAGAAAGGTAGCACTTCCCTAGGGGGCTGTGTTCTGGAGGGCACAAGGAGCCACCAGCAACCTGTATTTGTAGTTCACTCACAACATTAGGCAACGGTTGCTTTTTTGGTACAGTCATGTCACTGCCTGCATCCGTTGTCCAGCAGCTTCCTTCTTTCCCTGGTTCCTGCTTATGATCTGACTCCGACACGGATCTTTCCCCTCTCCCAGCCCTGACCATGCCTCTCCCCCTCATCTTTCATTCAGTGTGATCTTCACCTTCTCCAGCTGTTGCCACTTGCGAGTAAATGATTCCCTATCCCTTTCTCCCACTGACAAAAATTGTTTGGTCCAGCTCCTGTGCCAGCCATTTTCTGGAAATAACTAATTTGGAATAAAATCAGTATATAAGGGAGTTCTTTGCCCTGTCTTTGAAACTGTGATTGCTGCTACCCATGCTTTCTCAGACCAGAAGTCATGCTGCTTCTGCAATCCATGGCTTTCAGAATAACAAATGTAAAAGTGATGAATGCAGTTGTTAAAACTGCTAAAGAAATAGAATGAGCTTTGGGAAGTCCAGAAATAAACCATTTTCACTGAGAAAAAAAAGAATTTAGAATTTTATCTTAATAACATATGTATATCTTTATAACTATTCTCTCAGATATTATTTTGACGTAGCATATTGGTATAAAGACTCTCAGAAAATTTCTCTTAACCAGAATGACTTGCAGATGCTGCTTACAAATGACATGAGAAAAAAAAAGAGAGTATTTTCAAGAACTAGAAATAGGAATTAAAATAAAATGAAAGAAAAAAAAAGGTGTGTAGCACCAAGAGGTATGTAGTTCAAAAACCTTATGTTTATTATTATAAGTAGTATTATGACAGTTTATCATTTCTTCAAAAGATTGTTTTTTGTTTTATCTTTTGTGTAATGAATTCAGAATTATGGCAGAGAAAAGAACAGTAACATGCTTTGTATGTTCTGGCTAAAGCTTCTGCCGTTATGAATCACTGAATCCACAGTCTAACAAGACTACCCTGCATCCTGGACAGCTATAGTATGGGATAATGACATATGGGACATGACACACCAGTACGTTGTGTATGCTCAGAGATTTTCCTGTTTGACATTGTGGATAATTTACTGAGGTTTGTGGTTAAACTGAAAAAAGTATCATTTCCTCACGGCCCCTGGTAATTCATCTGCTTTTTCATTAACTTCCCAATTTCATTTGTGAACTGCTGTCAACTATGTATTACTTTTAATACAGACAAGCTGTTCTATGTGTGTTGGTGTTATATTTATATAGCCATGTGGGGTTGGCTGCACTGAGACAACTCTAGTGCTGCCATAATGACTGCAGTGGAGGAGAAAAAAGGAAAAATTGAGTGTTTACTTCTTCACAGGCTGTACCCAAGCAGTTTCACATACAACTTGCAAGCCTGGCTGCTCAGACTGGCTGGCCAAAGGACTGGCTTTTAGACCTGGCATGACCAGCAGTAGCAGTGAAACTTCTGGAAAAATGTTTTTTGTAATCCTGAAGTTTGTACAGAGTTCGCTCAGATCTGCTGCAGTCTCATATGTAACCCAAAGCTCCCTTTGAAGTGAAGAAGGGTGGATTATCCCTCGTGGTGCCTCCCCAACCCGGATTGCTAGTAGTGAGTAGCATGGCGGCCTGGTGAATAGTTGTCCACATGGTCCCCTTGAGGTAGGTGTGGTAGGTGATCAAGCAGAGTTGGTGTGAGGCTGGCTAATGCCTAATGCACAGGGATGGCTGGTGTTTAGTTGGCAAAGGGAACTTCACACCAAAGTAACTTTCACTTACTGAAGAGGTGATTTCAGTCTGGAGTGGGAGTAAAGAAAGGATCCTCCTAAGATCTGGAAAATTAAGACCCTATATTCATACCTACTTTAATCTCTTCTCATATAATAAGAGATAGAAAAATTTTGTCTTGTTAATAGAGCAAATCAGAAGTTGAAAGGAGATTAACCCCTTTTTCTAACTATATTGCCAGGATTATGTGCCTTCTTGGCCAAGAAGGCCAATGGGATCCTGGCTTGCAGGATAAGCATTGCCAGCAGGTCGAGGGACCCCTCTGCTCAGCTCTGCTGAGGCTGAACATGGAGTATTGTGGGCAGTTCTGGGCTCCCCAGTACAAGAAGGATGTGGAGCTTCGAGAGAGGGTCCAGCGCAGGGCCACAAAGATGATTAAGGGACTGGAGCATCTGTCATATGAGGAAAGACTAAGCGAGCTGGGCCTGTTTAGCCTGGAGAAGAGAAGGCTGAAGGAGATCTGATCAACATGTACAAGTACCTGAGGGGAGAATGCAGGGAGGATGGGGCCAGGCTCTTCTCCGTGGTGGCTGGTGACAGGACAAGGAGTAACAGGTACAAGTTGAAACAGAGGAAGTTCCACTTCCATGTGAGGAAGATCTTCTTTCCTGTGAAGTTGACAGAGCCCTCGAACAGGCTGCCCAGAGAGGCTGTGGAGTCTCCTTCTCTGGAGATCTTCCCAACCCGCCTGGATGCCACCCTGTGCCACGTGCTCTGGGTGTCCTTGCTGGAGCAGGGGGGTTGGACTAGATGATATCTAGAGGTCCCTTCCCACCTCAACCATTCTGTGATTCTGTGATTCGGTGAGTAGCAGCAGTAATGAACACCAGAGATAGTTAAAAAGCAACCTATGCTACAGAGCAATTTTGGCACCATATAATTATTTGCAAATTTGCTAGGAATAGTTTGACCTGGAAATCAGGAGTCAGATTCTTGCCAGGAAGCTTCTGGAACAGCTATTTAATGGAAGTACAGGGGAAAACAAAAAATACTTTTACAAAAGGCTTTGATCAACTTATGAATTGGTTTGAGTGACTGTTACCCCAAAATCTTTCTTCATAAGTTTCTGTGGACTTATAACTATTAAAAAATATAAATATATATATCTGTTTTCTGGAGCACTTCTTTTGCTGCCATTGCAGCAATTCTAGTTCATACTCTGCTTCAACTGCTTGTGAATCATCTTCCTGAACACTTGGATTGGAAAAGTGTTCCCTACTTGCTTTGCTTCTAGCTGTATTTGTGATGTTGGGAAGTATGTGTGAGGATGACTGAAGGCAAAGGGTCAGTTGTTATTCCAAGGGTGGAGTTGTAATGCGACTCATCAATATCTCCTTCCTGCATTGACCGTGTTGGCTGTTTTGCAGAGCATCTGCAAGTAGGAAAGAGAGAAAATGTCACTGAAAGGTGGCAAAGGAGGTGTTATGCAGAGCCAGAGAAAGCTCCTGTACAAAGTGCCTTTGACTAGGTAAGGGAAAAGGGCATGGAGAGAACTGGCCAGAAAAAAAAGAAAGAAAGGAAAAAAAATACTTAGTTCTTTTTTTTTTCTGAGTTAGTCAGGTCATTGAAATTAAATTGTTTTGTAGTGTCTGACTTTGCTTTCAGTGTTGCCCCAACACAACCCCGTCAGCCAAACAATTTTCAGAGGGAGCTTAGATTGCAGCATATCATTCCCATGCGTTTCTTCAAGCTTCCCAGAGCTGATGGACAGCTTGAACTCACGGAATGAGTTCATAACAATCTTATTATCGGCTGTATGAATTGGCAGAATCAGAAGTTTGGAGCAGCCTGCAGGCACAGGCTTGATGCTGGATTTTGCACAACTTGAGTATCTCTGTAACCAGCCTGTTATCTGTGTTGGTGTTTTTCTGTCTGACTGCTCATTAGAGAGAAGCATCGTCTGAAAGATGGCTATGACCTAGTGCAGAATGTTATACTGTTTGAAGTCTTAAAAATTCCCTGAAGACAGGAAAGTTATTTCCAACACAGCATTTCTGCCATGAATCTCTTCCTCAGCTCGTCCAGGACCCATGCTGCTCTCCTCACTTTCTTTGCCAAAATCCTCTCTCAGCTCTGCACACACAGAGCAAGGTGGCCTGGCTGAAAAGAGCCCAGAGACAGGATGGAGGATGTGGTCGTTACTGGATATGCTCAGATGTGGTTTTTACAGACAAAACTGCCTCACAGGTCATACCTGTTTATATCAGCTAAGAACAGAGTCAGCTATAGGTGGAGATGAGATGCAAGACAGCAAAAACAATTAGTACACAGAATATACTAAATTTCGTATGACAGTAGATTGACTGAGTGGCTGGTGTGTGATCATCATGATAGCTGGGTTTCTGCCTCTGTATCATTTTGAATACAGCATACTGCTGTTCATCACTATTCATCAGTGCCATTATTTCATTAGTAATAAAGGACTACACAGTTATTATCCTGGGGTTGCTTGTTTTATAGCTTGCAGACTTCCAGAGTAATTGGGAAAAATAAACAAATAAATAAAATCTAGAAACAATAACAACATCAAAGAAAGATGCCGCCTTTCTGCCCACCTTTTAGGTATCCAGATGACACACAATGTATAAAATTGAACAACAGTGTCTGAGAAATCACCTCCAAAGGGAGTGGGAACATTGTTTCAGGGGCAAAGTTGTCCATATGCATGAGTTGGTGTACAAAAGTGCAATTCATTTGATGGAGCTCTGGATTTTTGCTCTGTAAAGGAGGAAGATGAATAGATTTACTGCCTTGTACTATTTGTATAAAGGTTAGTCATTGGCCCAAGGATAGATACTATTCCAAATATTTCTCCTGCAAGCCTTGTAAGGATTTAGGATTTATATCCTAATACATTGTATGGAAGTCTTTCTCTGAAATTTTGCAGGGCAGTACTAATGCTTACTTATCTTTGCTCTTCACATAACACTTATAAAAAGATAGATCTCAGTTGTACTTCAAAATATTAAAATAATATGCAAAAAGTATAGCTATATATTCATTGTATCCTTCAAGCCCATTCCATTAATATTTACCTTGCAAACAGCGGGGAAGCTAAGCAAAAACATTTGTTAACTAATATGCTTTTGTTTGTAAGCAAAGCAGATGAAATGAAGTACATTTAAGCCAGTAGTGGCAACACCTGCACTGACCACCAGGGTTTAGGGTTCATCTCACATTAAATATGATTTGGGAGTTTTAAAAGGGATAGACAACACAACTTTTCACACGTTTCCTTTGCAAATTAAACTTGAACAAATACTGGATCCCCACTGTACCCTTCAAATCAGCAGAGGGTGATCTGACATTTGACCTCAGGTATAATGATGACAGGCACTTATTCTTGATGGGAGGAACATATAAACCCTTAATCATCTTTGCATCAGAAAAAGAGTCTTCCTGAGATAAACATGATTCTATTTAGCCTATTTAGAGATTATTAGACATCTGCAAATATCACAGTTGATTAACATATATACAAAGATTGCTCTTAAACAGTGCTTAAGTTTTCAAAAGTTCTTGTACACAGGCATGCTAGGATTACAAAGCTAGGTAGCCAAATAAGGCTGTGATGCTCAAGACTCCTGAAGGATGGGATATTTTTTGTTGTTGTTCTCAAGCACAGAAATCCTAGTTAGATTACTTGGAGGCTTTATGGCTGTCTTTATAGAAGAGAAACTCACTCTAAACAGCAAAATATTTTTCGGGAGGGTTTGCTCTATTCTTGTAAATAATTCTAAATTTATAATGCTTGTATGGATGTTCTTGAAATTCAGATGAATGAGAAATAGCAACTGAAGTATTAAAAAGCAACCATGCAACCTTCCCTCTCTTTCTGCCCAGATTTTCCTTTCCTCCCATTCCCCTGAGCTATATTTCTTCAGTTTCCAACTAGTCTTTGGTCTTCAAGTCTTGTCTTTTACATTTGCCATTTCTTTTTTTTCTGAAAAGGAATAACAAATGCAACACTTCTCATTATCCCTGTTTTTAAATTATTTATGTGGATTTTATTGAGCAATATTGAGTGAACCAGATGTTGTGCATACAATACCAGATGTTTCCTTAAACATGCACCAAGTTCCTGGAGCATTTGTGGTCTCTGCAAACAGTGGAAGAAACAAATTGCATTGTGACAATCACAAACATGTTTATTTCACGATCATTTGAAGCAGCCAGTCTTAAACCATCCTTCTGGGAACTTTTTGAAAACAAAATCTTTTTTTCCAGAGTCTTGTTTTGATGACATTTGAATATGTCCATATGAAATAGACATTGCTCCAGCAGTGAAATACAAACTTGGCATTCCATGCACTTGCTTCCAGTAAAAAGGTTAAGAATGCCAACAGCTGCTCTGTGGAGAAAAGCAGCATCTGAATGGTAATGCTGCTGTGCAGGACACAGGACTTGCTCAGATTACCCTGACCTATATTTCTTTCTTTTTTTTTTTTCATTTTTGTCATAACAGTAAATACAGAAGAAAAAATATAAGTCTTCTGGGGTCATGAAACTTTTCTTATGGCATTGTACATCACTGAATTGTAGCTCAAACCTAGGGCACAAGTTTCAGTTTGGTGTTCAGATTTCACCTGGTTTATGAAGGTGTGGACCAGCAACATTCCTGATTCAAAGATAATTTTCAGCTTGGTTTTGCGTAACTGTTTGTCTGGAAGATACATGACTCTTGATTTTCCAGTGTAGGTGCAAGTGGATTCTTCCTGGTAATAGGATTGTTTGTGCAGACCTCTGATACTAGATATTAGAACTGTTTGCTAGAGAGATTAAATATGATGATGGTTTAATTGTCTTATATTGCTTGTTTGCTTGAGTAGCATTAGGGTATTGAGACATCTTTCCTAAGTATTGATAATTGGTGCTTTCCACAAAGGATTTTACAGCTTAATGGGGTCTAACCAGTTTGTCTGAAATCAGATAAATACATTTTATATAGCTTACAGAAGCAGGTAATCACTGTAAAGCAAGTGTTCACTGTTGCTAGATTAAACGTTTTTCACAGTTTGCTTGTACTATTGCCAGTAGCCTAACAACTGCTGTCATATCAAATGAGCAATAAACCGTGAGCAACTAAAGACTGAAAACAGGCAAGATTGTGCCATTCTTCAACGATTCACAAAAGATTAGGAGATCAGACTATTATCCTTAGATCATTTTTTTTTCCTGAAGATCAGTAAAAGAGCTAGAAAAGTGGGTAGTACTTTTCAAAAACAATTTCTTTGTGTACTTAAGAAAAAATTGCATTTATAGAGCAAGAATAGCAGACTCTGGAACATGCAGTTATGAAAGACTTAAGTATTTTCTAAGTGTTTTGCTTGACAAAGAGAGAAGTTCAGAATCTGCAACTTGCAGTGGGCATCTTGGAACTTTATTTTGCTCCTGTGTCTTGGATCTTTGCTCAGATATACACTACCTGAAATTCAATGAATGTGAGTTTTACAGATAGAATTCTGACAACTACAATAAAAGCTCTGAGATTTCAGACTTCATTTTAGTATTACTGACAGACAAAATAAAACACTCTATTTCAGATATACCTCCAGAGAAAAAGCCTTTCTTTTCTTTTTTTTTTTTCTTTTTTTTTTTTTCCTGGTGATCTCATCATGTGCTTCTCTACCAGCTAGGCTAGATTTGTGAACAGATCCATGATCCTTTGTAGGTGAGCAGGGTTCAACAACAGGATGCATATTTGGACAACACATATTCATCTTGTTTTGACACTTTTTGTTTGTTTTATGAATGCATGCAAATGGTCAGTTTTTGTGGCAAACTGCCACAGAAGATCAGAGTTCTGTGGCAGTTGGAGGCTGTGAAAGATTTTGTACTGAGAAAGAGTAGAGTGAGAAAAGTGGATGAAAGAGTAGTGGAAATTATTGTCTGAGTAGGTCTTTTGCCAAAATAAATTACAGATATAGGTTTTCTTTGTGAGAGCCAAACATTTGAAATGGAAAACATGAAAATCTGTTTGCTACAAATTAGTGGTACTATAATGAAGAAAGAAATTAACAGACTGAACAATCACCAGTTATTGCAGCAGCACTGGTTGTCAGAGAAGACAGGCTGGAAGGAAATCCATTGGTTGGTCCAGTCCCTTCCATTTTTCTGAGGCTGGAAGAAGTGGTTTAAGCCATTCTGGATCCATCCTGTGATGGAGATTCTGCAACCTTTTTAGGGAATCTCTTGATTTTTAGGGAGTCTATTTCAGTGCTTCACTCTCTGAATTATTTTGTGTTCCCATCTAATCTGAATTTCTGAGACTTCATTCTCATTAATTCTTATTTTATCTAGCTTGGACAAGGACAAAATCCCTTTGTGGTATACTGAAAGACTGTTACCATGTTCTTTATCTGTTTTCTCTTCATTGGGCTAAACAACTGCATCTCGGTCTCTCAATGTAGGATATTCTGTCTGGATCTTTGACCAATCCTGGAGCTTTTTTTCTGGCCCTCTTCTCATCCCTTTATCCCTGTGGTGTAATATTGTAAGCATGTGAATGTTTCTAACCCCTCCTGCTATTCATTAATTGGAAAGCAAATGCTCTTTCATAAAGGATTTTTTCAGTTCCTGAGAAGTTTTATATATACTTTGATTATTAAAAAAAAAATAGGAATGCTTTTTAGAATAGTTTTGCAATGTAGTTCTCATATTACAATGGCAGAGAAGTCCTCACATTAGAAACACCACCATGAACTTCTTTCTTCCTCCTTCAACGTAGCAAGGAAACTTAGGTAACGAAGGCGAGGAGGTGACTTTTCCTGAGGCAAGTTTGGCTCAGACAGTTTTACACCATATCACTCCACTGAGGTAGACATACGACTTTTAACAGTTTGGATCTTCTTGAGTGTTTCATTAGCAGGAATCATGCAACAAGCAGCCAGAGCTGAGAAACAGAACATGCTCAGCTCTCAGCTGAGAGTCCAGTCACCGAGCAGTAATGTTCCTTAACATGCAGCTCTGGTTTTCAGTCTTGAGCTTCTGCTCCTTTTTATGGCTACAGAATTTTTGCTGAAGATTACATAAATACAACAATAAATAGCTGGTCCAACCACCAACCCTTGGGAAAAGCTTTAGGCTGCAGTTTAACAGTGAAGACCCAGTCAGACTGGGGCTGGTATCATAGGACATGTCACATAATGGCACTCCTCTGCAAGCTAAATCTGTCCCCGTCCTGCAAGGGTCTCCGTGCTCTTCCCAAAGTGAATGGAGAAGCTGCTAGTGAAGTGTAATTTACACCTTCCATCATGGGGCCAGACTTACTGTTAGTTCTATAGCCAGCTCACAAGCAGGAGTGAGACTAGGGTTGCATTTTGATGCAGTCTTGCTGAAAAGATAGATACCCACTGATTATCTTACTGAGATAAGAACATCCGAGTGACAAGTGTCACAAGCAGACACGTAGCAGTATCTCAATTCTTAATTTTTCTACCTCTTGCTACATAAATTCATCTTCCCTGCTGTAGCTAATGGCTGAATGACAAATTAAACTAGAAGGGTCCAGTGGCTGCCACAATGTCCCTTTCCAGATAAGGACTAGAAAAACCCAACCATTTGTGATGCTCTTCTCCCTTTACTTCTTTTTCAGCTAGTCTGCTTCAGTCAAAACTTGAGTTGCATGGCTTGAGTCGCATGGTCCTTGCTCCCTCAAAAACCTTCTCAGTTTCAGTTGAAATGGCCGCAGCCAAATCCTTGGAATTTGGATGCGTAATCTTAGAGACCATCACATCTGAATGATTACACAATTACTTCTTTTGTCACAGATGGATTGAAATTACATTCACTAATATTTCCCAATCCTCTCTTGGGAGATTAGGCAACGGAAGGCTTCAGTTCAAATCTGAAATTTTCATAAATCTACTAGCAGAAGCCTCTTCCCCCAGCATTCAACAGAAAAGTGTTAGTGTCTGATTTCTTCAGTTTCAAAACTTAGTCCTTTTTGGTTTTCTGTTCTACCCTTATCTAAAATTCCCTGACAGCCTGTCAGTGGGCTCAAATGAAGGTATATCTGTTTCCTTCTGTTAGGGTAAATAGCATAATTGCTTTCTATGGTTAGCCTGGAGCATCTTAACTGTATTGATCTAAAAAGAAATGATAGTTCATCAATATTTCTGTAGAAGATATTTATTTATTTATTACTGGAGAATTCTAGTGGCCATTTCATTACGGGACTCAGCTGAAAGACAAAGCAGAGCAATAACATTTGACACTCCCAAGGAAAACTCATTTTACCATTGCCTCCATTTTTTTCCCAGAACATATGCATTTCTCCAAAAACTATGCACTTGCCATTGTTTTCTGGCTACAGTGACCATTAATACAAATCTGTGGCAGACTCCCCATGCCCTAGGATATCAAAATCACTGGATAGAAGACTTTTTTTTTTTTTTTTTAGTGATTTTCAGCAAAAAACGACTTTGTAAGTACTGGTATTACTAAACACTTGCATGTCTCTTAGAGAAATGAAGAATATTATATTTCCTGCGGGTTGGCAAGCATGAGGTAGGCTCACGGGAGATGTATAACTGACAATAACAGCCATACCCATAGATTTGCAACCAGCTGGCCTTCCCTGGAGGCAAATAGGGTCTCAGAATAGGATGAGCCACACGACTCCCACTTACCAAACAGCAGGGCTGAATTTAGTGAGAATCAGCTTGGCCGGAAGAAGCAAAACCATGGATAATTCAGTGTCTGCCTAAACACAACAATCCTTCTCCAACAGGGAAGGATAGATGTAAAGCATAAAACATTTTATATAAATATAAAAGTCTGTTTCACTCTAGTGCTGTAATGCCCTCTTGAACATGACCTGGGCTTTGAACAGTTAACCTGAGGTTGTCTCGGAGGAAGAGCAATGAAGGAGGAAGAGCAATGAAGCAGCTGGCCCCTGGCCAGGTTCTTTAGGTCAGAGAGGTAGTTCAGGTACTCGAGTGGCCGTCGGCAGAACCTGTCCGTGATGGGAAGCAGCGGCTGGTGCAGAAACCGCTGCCAGCTGCGAGCTGGGCAGGCAAACCAGGGCAAAGCAGAAGATCCGCACAGGAGCCCCCGGCTGTGAGGGGGCACGCGCGGAGCCGAGCGAGGGAGCCGCGGCGCCGCCCGCGCCGGCCCGCACGGGCAGCTGGCTCAGGGGGCCGTGGCGCCGCTCTGCCGGGACAGCGGGAGGGAGAGAAGCCCCGTCGGGATCGGCCGGGAACGAGTGTCCCCCCTCGGCTCTGCTCCGGGCCAGGAGCCCCTTTCCCGGGACAGCTCCTCGTGGCCCGCGATACCCGCGCGCCTGCCGGGCAGCGCTGCAAACCAGGCTCCGAGCAGCCCCGGTGCCCGTGGCGGTGCCGGTCCCCCCTGCTCACCGCAGTGTTTCTGGAAGGCCTGAGGCTTCACCACTTGGCTGCAGTGGTTGCAAACCACGAGGTAGAAGTCGTCGTGCGCCGGGCAGTGGCCGAAAATGGACATGTCTGCAAGGGCGAGAAATGCCATTTTTGGCCGCAGTGCCCCGAAATGCCGGGGTTTCTCCCTAAAGCAGGGAGCCGGCGCGGCCGGCACTTACCCTCCTTAATGAGGGTCATGGCGTCCAGCTTCTTGCTCCCGCCTTTGCCGCTCTCCTCCAGCTCTGACCCCGCTGGGGACAAAACGGGACGTCAGCAGCGCCCGGGTGTCCAGGACAGCTGGGCTGAAGGGCAGGGGACCGCAGTGCCCTGGGGCCGGGGCTGCTCTGACCCGGCCTGGATACCCTGGAGGCGCCCGCGGGCACCGGCCTCGCACCGGGGACACCGACGTGGGGACACCCGTGTGCCCGTGGGGCTGCAGCCGCGCCGGGCGGCGCTCC
>JAWLRI010000367.1:3992200-4060092 GCA_034781795.1 Crypturellus tataupa | reverse complement strand
TGCCTGCGGCGGTGCTGGCCGCGGGCCCCGCCGAGGGGCGGCAGCGCCCGCGGGAGGAGGCGCTTCCAGCGCCGCTGGCTCCTCGGGGTGCCCCGCGGGGACGCGGTTTAACTCGTCTGGGTGGCGATCTCGAAGCCGAGGCAGGGCAGCCACCTTTCTGGTACTTATTTATCCTATACAGGTGCCTGGAAGAGGAAGGAGAGGGTAGCGCTTTAGTTTTTCAATTGGTTTATTCTATCCCCTTGACAATACTCAGGCCTGAATCATCTTGAATGTTTTGAGGAGTTAGCATTATCTGCTCTTCCTGTTGTAGTTTTAGGTGTTCAGCATGGGAAGGAGGAGGAAAAAAAAAAAAAAAGTGCGAAAATATGGCAGAGGAGGAAAAAAATAGAATTCAGGAGTCCAAAGGGCAGAGGAAGTATAGCAACTCTTTATATGGTGCCTGAAACATGATGGATCGAAAGCTTGTTTCCAAATCCCGCCCTGGAGGTGCTTTCAGGCTGGCTCGGAGGGCCCTACGTCCAAGCCGTTGTTAGCAGGGAGGTCAGTTTCCCGTTTTAGCCGTCGTCCTATAATTATCTTCCCTGCCGAGAGGTAGAAATAAGACCTTCTGGACAGCAATCATGAGGCTAAAATCATTAACAAAGGTAAAGAGCTCCATCCTTTTCTGGAAGGCAGCATCTCTGGAACTGCAGTGTGTTTTATTGCTTATGTTTAACCATAAGCAGTACTCTTTACAGGCATTAAAGCTGAAGGATTTGAGACCTTTCCAAACTTACCTTTAGTTTTATTATCTGTTTATTGCTTCAAATGAATGCTAAGCCCAGTTGTACTAACTCTGCACTTATCATACATTCTAGCACACAGATTGTAAGTTGCATTTTCAAGTCTCTTTTTCAGAGCTGTACGATAAGAAAAATGCTAAATTTCACCTAAAAGTTTGTAGTGACTTCCATGTAACAGTTGTTTTGTCAGCTCTGCTGATTGAGAAGTTCTCTGTGTAAAATAAGTGTTTTCTTAACTTTGCTGTCTATGGGAAAGTTACCTTGATGCACAAGAGCCATAGTGGCTGACTGGTGCTTGCCGGAGCACCAGATGGTAAAAACAGCCCACCTCTTCTCAAGTTTCAAAACTCCTAGTTATGGAGAAATATAAGCATATAGTATCAAAAACTTAAGTTTGTTACTTGAAGCTTTTTAGGCTCTGCTACAAGAAAATGATTAACTATCCACTCACTGTAGCTACTATAAAATGGGAAATTAAGCAAAAATTAAAGCTCTTGTACATAAATGTTCTTCTGAACTGAGGCCTTATTTTCCAACCTGTAGTTCTCCATTCAGGACTGGCAAAAACATCCTAAAACTTTATTCTGCACAGGATGGATGGAGTACATGTAGCCTCTACAGAAATACTTACGTTCTACGTAAAAACAACATTTTTTACAGCTACTTCTGACACTGTGATATCTTGGAACATTTAGGAACTTGAAAAGCTTTCCAAAAATAGCAGGTGATATTGGACTGAGAAAAAACAAGAATATATTTAACTTAAGCACGACATTAGGTCATAAGAGTGGAAAGCTGGAGTTAGAAATGCAAATTCTTCCTTTTCCGCAAGGCACTTTATTTATAATACGCTGATGATGATGATATTCCGATGTAGAGGTAAGCGAGGAGTGAGTCAACCTACCTGCCTGGTGTTCTGGACTGCTGCGGGAAACAATGGAAAGGGCTTTGCTCAAATTAAACGCAGTTAAACTCCTCTTGCTGCCTGCGCTTAGCCTAGCTGTATGAACCATTGCTTTCCTCTCTTGGGGCAGATAGGAATATATGATTTCAGGTAAGCTTCTAAACTTTTTTTTTTTTTTTTTTTTTTTTTTGTAAAAACAGTGTGCATATTTCATTCAAGTCTCTGTGTGACGTTCATAGATGTTGGTAGACTTAATGAATACAGCATATGCGTTAGTGTCCCTTATCCATGAGGCTGCCTTGCCCAATTAGAGAGAATTGAAAAGTTGCTATGTACACAAGGTTGAGCCATGCAGAAACTACCCACAGGTTCTAACGGTTGCTTCCAAAGCTGCTCTGTTATGTGGAAGTATTTAACTATTGTTAACTGAATATAAGTTGGTTGAGGAAGGATGTGGGTAGATAGTGATACAGCGTAACCTTCACTTCTGGCAGATTTTAACAATGCAACTTAGGTTTAATTCTAACTTAGCTGCAGGCTTTTCTAACGTGTTTGTCACCTTTCTGTTACAGCTGTACAGACAGGAGTTTATTCTTCTCTGAAGTATGGGACAGGCCTGCAGGGACCTACTAACCTTGGTGTTTCCTAAGGCAATTGTATGAAATCCCAAGAATTGCATGTATCCAGCTTTGAGTAGCTGTGAGATGTGGTGATCCTCTTATCCACTTGCGTAATCTCCATGCCCATCTTTTCATTTTTTGCCTTGCCAATTTTCTGACCTTTTGCCTTGACCCATCAAAGTCAGTGCATTCAATACCCAAATGTTAATGAAAAATAATGAAATTCCTCATTTTGACACTTCTGTACTTTTGCATAACTGGAAAACTCATTTAAATTGACAGTCTCCTTGGTGGGGAGGAAAAAAAAAAGGTTTATTTATAACTTGAGTTTTTCTACTTAGAAAAAAACACTTTCAGATGTTCCAAGGAAACTCCAAGTTTCTCCAATTTTGGAAGTGTGGTGGCACTAAAATTTTAGTCAAGCATTTCAAAGTGTGTGAGACAGTAAATTCTAAGGATTAGAATCCTCTGAGAATGTTTTTAACTGTTTTTTCCTTGTTGTTCCTTTTTATTAAGGCTATTTAATTTTTCTTAGATTAATGTTTGATGCATATACCAAACATAAAATGGTGTTCTGAAATTATCTTCCATTACATTACCTTTACCAATTCCCCAGGAGGTTAACTGGAGCTTTTAACCAAAAGCAATCAAGATTTAAAGCAATCAATTACTTCTCAAAATTATTTTTCAAATTAAGACATTATAACTTCCTCCCCCCTGCCCTCTTCTCCAAGTGGCTGGTTACAGGCCAGTGCAGATGCAATGAGAAGCATTACAGGGTATGTGGCTGTATTCCTGTAGATTTGTCTACAGTTCCTTTTGAGTATTTACTGATGCCTAGATTAAATTCAGGCAGTCAGTGGGACAAAACCTTATAGTCATTGGCATACTGAAGCCTGTGAAAGTACCATAGTAAAGATGGCAATCTGGGGAAGCAGATGACCTCTATGCTGGCAGTCTTCCCCACGAGATGAAGAGACCACTGATAACAGCAGACTGATAAATCAATAGAAGTTCATATTTTTGTATGTTCAGCACTTGTTAGACCTCACTGGGAACACTGTGGCTCTGAAAGGTTGAGACCTGGAGTCTCCAGTTCTGCCTTTGATCTTCTTTGTGGTCCTCAGAAAATTATTGCATTTCAACTTTTTCTGCAGTGTTTTATGTCCCCTATCCTCCCTCCCTCCCCATACCTGCTTGATCAGTCCTCACTAAAACTGTGTTGGAGGGGGCTTATTATTTTAAATGTGCCTTTTTGCTCATTTTTACAATAAAGTTAGTGGTTGGCTGGTATATGTGTTGTGGTTTTTGTGGGGGCATGCAGGTAGGGGCAGCTCACATAGCCTCTGGCAAAATAAAAGCAAAAATGACAATAAGAGAGTGGACATAACTCAAACTGCCTGTTAACATCCAGGATATGATAGATGGCTTTGAAACATTCTCTTCAGAAATATTAAAATGTTTTTTTGGCCCATCTGCAGTATTTTCCAGTTTGGAGAGTATTTTTCAATACTTGGAAACCAGGGTATTTTGCAGCAAATATATTGTCTTTTTCATCAGTATTACAGCTTTCCATCTCTAGTGATGGTTTGTTTTGAATTCTGAAAATGCATGGTGAAAACTGACTGAAGCTTTCTGGTTACATTAGTTGTTGATATTGCCTAAATGCATCTGACTACAGTACACTTTTACAACAGTAAATGTATTGGATGTTATCTTCTTTATTCATTCGCTCTTTAATAAAAAAAAAAAAAAAACTCAGTGTTTAAACACTTCAAAATAAGTTACTTTTTTTTTTTAATATTCTCTTCAGTCATCTCACTCTTTGGAGAAGGCTTTGCAAATATTTCTCTGTATACAGGGAAGTGGTAAACCAACAATTTCTAATCTTCATGTGGGTATCATTTGTTGGGCATTAAAGACAAAAATCATAATGTTACTTTCCTGCAGTAAAAAGCTAAGAAGCATTTAGCCATTCTAGTTGTTAGCAGGGAGATCAGTTTCCTTTCCCATTCTAGTTCTGAAGAATTGACATGTACTCTTATTTTAATTACAATTTTTACTTCAGCTTATTCTAGATGACAGGAGCAGGTATATGATGAAAATATTGCCCAGAGAAACATTTGTAGGGTGTAAGGCTTGTCTGTGTTAAAAGAAATATACCTGTATTTAGGTAGGTAGAATAAGGATGGTCAATGTATATATTTCTACTTAGAAATCATTTTCAATTTCACTGCAGATGAGATTCATCTCTTAGTGTTAGAGTTCCTCTGTGACCAGAGACAGGTTGACTTTGCATGGCCATGTTGCAGTCAAAGGTGTGATTGCAGCTCTCCTGAGCCTGCTTGAGCCCACTTGCAGGGGGATGGCTGCTGCTATCAAGGTAGTGGTCAAGGCAGAGTGTGGAGTTCAGCACAAGTTACGAAGCTCAGATCTTACGTAGCCAAGCTGGAGAGTTTTAAATCATCTTGGGCTTTCAGGCACACCTTTGAGTGCAGCATGCCAATGCTTTAGGTTTCCTTGACTACAGCTACAGTGTAAAGCTTGGAATATACTTAAGTACAGCCAGATGCATGACTTGAGTACTTCTTTCCACATTGCTAACTGCCTATTTGTGTGGGGGACAGAAAAAGAAGCATGTTGTACCTAGGACCTCTCCCCCCTGGAAGAAAGTTGGAGCTGTCGTGTGATCAGGTCTGCCCCTGTCTGGCCCAGTCGGACCCCTACAAACAAGCAGCCAGGACTGTGACTAGTCTTTGCTCAAATGTCCTCCCTGACTGTTTCAGGTCTCAAGCTAAATCCCTGCCTTAATACTTCTGTTATGTGTTTCACTTCTGCAGTAATAGTGTCTGTCTCACCTACCAGGGAGCAGCCAAGGCCAGGCTGTGTTGAGAAGGAAAGTTGGATCTGTAGCCAAGCACGGCAACAAGGCAGGTGGAAGCAGAGACCTCACTGGCATGAACAGTCTGGTATTGCAGAGGTACAAGGTGAGCAGAGCAGGTGTTGGGATGAGAACCAAGTGCAGCTGAGTCCAGACTGCAAGTCTCCAGGGGATGAGGTGGGCCCAGGAAGTTGAATGGGGGTCACAGCCTGGAAGAATGGGTAACTTGACCAAGGTGAATGCAGCTGAAATGCAGCTCAGAAGAGGAGGGAGGCCCTGCTGAGGCTTTTTGCAGATTTTTTTTTAATCAGAGTTATCTTCAAGATTTATCAAGGTTTCCCAAAGGGCACTCACAAATAGCTGCATGGTCACCAGGGAGGTGGCCTTGGGCACAGCCAAGCTCCTGCCTCTTGGGTTGCGAGAGTGTGCTGCGGGCCCCGGCAACACTTCCATGTAGGTCTCCATGGTCTCCTCAAGTAATGAGGGACACATTAATAGCTCAAATTGATAGTAGTTTTTTTGTTGCTGTTTTTGTTTTACTAAATTGAGTTCAGAACAACTCAGTAACTGTGTTAAAGCTATTAGATTCCAGTCAAGGTCAAAGTTAGGAAAGTTATGCAAGGCTTGCTTCCAACTTCTGCTGTTCAAAATTTTTCCTTGGCGTCCTTTCACTAATATCAGTGGAATTGCACAATGAGCAAATTGTTAAATTTGACTAGCCATGGAAGCACGCTTTTGCTCTTGGCTGAAAGCAGTGCAGAAAACTTAAAGGCTTTGAAAATATGGGAGGTTTGAGAAGTTTCTTATTTTGGAGCTGGCACTAGAAATTAACATACTGTCAAAACTCCTTGACCGAACTCTATGGGAAATGGATGAATATTTATTTAAAATAATGTTCTTTTCCAGTAGAATTCGGCAATACTCTATATCACAGTAGTGTCCCATTTGAGTCAAGTGTTGGTGCATGCTATTTTCGCAGAAGGTATTTCCCAATGATCAAAATTGAAATGGTATTTTCAAAATAAGACAGAAAAGTTATCAAAACAGTATAACAATACATGTATTGTCTTCACTGAAAAAGCAAAAAACACCCATTTCTGCACAGCAGTTGCATAGGGCAGGAGTGTAAAAACTTTTCTTACATCTAAGACATCAGTGAATCTTTAACTGGGGTGTTGTGGAGGGCTAGGAAACTAGTATAAATAAGGACTTTTGCCAATAACTCTCTTCTACCAAATGGACCATTATTTAATCATGCATCACTGAGTAAATAAGATAGTTCAGAAGAAAAGATGTTTGTTACTGAAGAAAACAGGGTAAGTGTGAATCTCTTCCTAGACATCACAGTTCCACTGTGTAATGACAGATAAGAAGATGACCTAAACAGATGTCTTTAAATGTGCAGTAGTACCTGGTCAAGTAAGTTTGGGTTGTTATGCTAGTTGCAATCCTTTCTGTCTGAAATAAACTATTTCCATGTCATGAAGCAACAAATTTCCATAGTCATCTTTTTCTTTTTTGAGGGACCATATTCAAAGAATACTCAAGTATATATCGGCCACTTGATCAGCCTGACCTGTTTGGCTTTTAGCAAGGAAGCTATGGCAAAGGGTATCCCTGTGATCAGGAATCAGTGAGCTTAGTGAATCTGTTGTGTTTTATTTATTTATTTTTTTTTGTCATTCCTTATATTCCTATAGTGTTGTATGGATTTTATTTCCTTTGTCTTTAAAATCACTGCGTCTTCCTGCTCAGGCTAATATCCATATAATGGTGGCAGTAGCAATAGCATGTCCATGGGAAAATTAATGTCCATTTATTTTGTATATTTGGTGGTACTGCTGGTATTCTTTAGAAGCCCTTTCTCACACCATTCCTTTTCACTTCTATGACAATACTATTAATCAGAAACACTTTAAGTGTCTTCTTGAAAACATTTTTGGGGAACTAGGAGTGTGAAATTTCTAAAGTCTATATTTTTTTCCTCACTCCTGCTTTATTCTTGGGTCAAGCAGTTTTGACTTGTCATATTATTGTCAATATTGTATTTTTTTTTCTCTCTAAATCCTATGGCAATTCATATACTGCATTACAGTGATGTGGCTGTCTTCTGCTGATAACAAACAGCTATCAGTCCTTAAAGGTTCTTTTTAATTTCTTCCAATGGCTTGAGTACCTTAAGGCATTCCTATCCTGTGAATGACGATAGGGAAGAACAGTACGTAGTAACAGTCTGAAGAACTTTTAAAATAAAATGCAGATCTTCTACCTGCTGCTCTAAATTTATTAAAATAATTTGTCTCCTCTTAATTCAAAAGAGTTTTTCGGTGTAAACTCTGTTTTGCCTCCACTGACTAAGGATAATTCAATCACCTCAAGCGACTGAACCACCTTGAGTGTTTCAGGACAGTCAGCCCCTCTCATGGGCTACTGAATGGACTACCAAATGTAGACTAACAGAAGGAAATCATTGAAGAACATAAAATGTCCTGAATAAGAGATGGATAATAGAAGAAGGATGTGGCACACTTGTTATTCAGTGCTGGTAATCTTTAGATTTTTTTTTTTTTCTTTTTCTCCCTAGGTAACTGTGCCAGTATACGTGAATTATCCACATTATTTCAAACTTTATCAAGTATTCTTCAGTTTATGAATTAAACCATTGAGCTGTATGTTTGGAAATTATTAAAAGCAAGTTTTGTGGGAGTTTACTTTCCCCCTACTCAAGGCAAGTGCAGAGTAACTGTGCAGTGTTTTCTGCATTGCAACAATGTCTTTTTAAAGAAAGAGAGATAACTCTGTTCTTGCTTGAAGTGTGTTATTTATTGCTCTGTTCTTTACACTTTTGCTGAAAATCTTTTTCAAAGGTCTTTGTGCTAAGGTCCAGGTCATCAATCATCTAAGAGCACAAAACAGTTAAAACATAATAAGCCCTTCACAGATCCCAATGATTTTGGAAAATTCCATGGATTTTGTAATACTGGCATTACAGACCAGGTCCAAATGTTCTCTCTTCATGGACAGGTATGTTGCAAGAGCTACAAGAGTAAGTCACAGAAGTGAGAATGAAAATTGACCATTTTTCAGGGCGTCTTTTTTAACTACCTAGTGGTCAATTAATAGGTGTACCTTAAACTGCGGAGTGACAAGCTTTGTTGAACAAAGAACAGCAGAGAAGAAAAGAGGAAGTGATGTAGAGAGCAAGTATGTGGTGTAGGCATAGAGGGAGGAAAGTCAACATGGGAAGAAACTTATTCACAATGATTATTCCTTAAGAGAAATATAATCAGTATATTCACTGAAACATCAATTTCTTTGGCATCCCATATATGCAGTATTCACACTTGCCTTCTCTTTGGCCCTTCCACTGGCTCACTGCAATCACGGCTGAAACCCTTTGACTTTATTTTTGTAGGGATGAGTGACGGAAATGATCCTGCTGCCTAACCATAGTATCATATTGCCATCTGTCCTGCTCAAAATAAAAGCATTTTGAAATGTTTTTAGGATTGCAGTTCTCCAGACGCGCAACCACCTATTCCCAACTGCTATAGTGTTTACAAGGCAATGCTTTTATTGCTTCCTCCCACGTAAAGGAAGCAGTGATGGGACGGAGATTCATCCCTAGATGACAATGTTGTTTGATTCCAAAACAAACTTTCTCAAAAAAAAGTTTTAAAATGAAACGGGACATTTTCTTCTTTACAGTTATTACTATGTTTGGTTTAAAATCTCTTCTCAAATATTAAAACTAAATCAGACTTTCTGTCCTAGCAATCTCTCAAGTTGCAAAACATGGCAAGTTCACATGCTAGCTCTTAGCATATAGCAAAGTGCTTTGTATTTACCTTCTGATATTATATGGGATTTCCAGAGTCTCCTGCATAACCATGTCTCTTTAGTGCTTTCCTTTTTGGAAGGGAAAGAGCAGAGGAGGAAGAGACTAGATGAAAGTAAGGAATAGAACAACCTAATCTCTCAGGGCCAGCATTAGTTTGTCAGTTTGGTAGGTTGAGGATTGGAGTCTGGTGTTAGCGATATAGTGCCTTGCTAGAGAGCCTTAACCCCTATGTGCAGCTTCTTGTCTCTCCCTTTTTCCTAAAAGTCTCTACACCGCAGACTGCAACATTGTGAACCCAAGCTAGCAGTATGCAAAGTAGTTTGTGGAATTAGTAGCTTAACTGCTGCAGCAAGATCTCATGTGGTGAAAAGTAAAGCGAATTAGTCCACGTTGAGGTCTGGGCTGTGATAGGTGCAGCAAGGTGGCTGTACCTATCTCATTCAAAGCTGTTTTGAGTATTCGTTGTATTTTGCAGGGCTTGGAGCTTTTCCAGTCTTGGAGGTTTTCCACTGACAATACATTAAAGGTGTTGTTAAGTGCAGTGTTAAGTCAGAATTAATATTGCTATTGGCCAGTTTCAACTGCTCCAACTAAACAGCTGTGTGGGTGATATGCAGATGACTTAAGTATTATAGGCTGAAAATAAACACTTAGGTACAGCATTAAACACTAAGTAAGGTACAATTACATAGACTTGCTAGCAGCGTAGTCCTAGTTGACTAGAGTTGTTTGTCCCTGGTCATGGCCAACTACCCTACTCTAAGTTGCCATCTTTGGGAAGCTTCTCCACTAAGCCTTGAAGAAAAATTAAAAGAGCTTTAGTGTCACCTGCTCCGCAACGAAGTCGGGACGGCCCAGGATGCATGCTATACGTGAGCCTTTATTGATCAAGTAGGCACAGTACTTCAGACCCCACGTTTGCACGTGCACATGCATGTGCAATTCCCTCCCCGTTGAACCCTTCTTATATACTCTTCCTCCTCATCATGGCTGCATGGTGATTCCTCATTCACCGCTCCACTCAGTGCCTCTTCATTGACAGCTTCCATGTCTTTACTTCCTTTAAGTTGTTTACCTGCTGCAGTCCGTATCTTTCCAGATGGTTTCAAGGACATGGTAACTTGCGGTAGTTTCGGTTCTCAGACAAGCTGAAGGCCATCTGACCAACTCTCAGTCCCCGCATCTTCCCCTTTGTGTTTTTCTACAATGAATGCTGTGTTTACCATCCACAGCAGGGCCCTTTGCAGACAGGATAGCAAATGAGGCAGCATCACTAATACCACTAACACCATTCCCACAACAGTCATGCCCATTTTAATCCATGCCATCATCCATCCTGGAATCCCCCAATTACCCAGTCAATCACTGAGCCATCGCCATTCATCGTGTTCCTGCAGGTGATTCATTCTGTCCTTGAAGCAGGACTCCACACTTTAGCATTTTGTGGCTAAATATCATTCAGATTATAATATAAGGTAATATGACTAATGTTTTAAAGCAAAGGATTGACTCTCCAATATAATGTGTCAATATAAGTTCCCAGGTCTTCATTTAGTATAGATAAACATAGCAGATCAGCTCCACATTCATTCCCATATGCATATAAGAAATTTAAGAGCACAACTGCTTTAGTAAAGACGCGTAGCATTTTGTAGTATGCTGTGGTCTGTGATGCTGTGAAGCTTCCAGGGTATTGCTTGCAGGAAACATAAGCTGTGCTAGCTCATGAGTAGCATTACTGTGTTTTAATATTTTCTGCCCACAGAAAGTCATACGCCTTGGTGAACATAATCCCTTTATGGTTTTTGCTTGTTGAAATTGATTACGCTCACAGAAATGCAAGACTGAAAATTGAGAGCACAATGCAAAACTGTGGCTTTGTGAGAACTTCAGTGAACGTTTTGGCTGGGAAATATTACAACCAATATTGCTGCTTGGAAGTAGGAGTTATTTAGGTTTTACTTCTAAATGAATTTGATATCACACTTAAATCTTTAATTTTTAAACATGCAATACCTATAACACAGTCTCTTTAGAGAAATGTTAATAGCAAGTCCACTCAGTGGGACTAAATGTGCATCTGTTATAAGGATAACTTAGGGAGGAAAAAAATCACATAGGTCATGTAGCTGTTTGAAGACACCGGAATAAAGCTCTTTTGGTTAGAGAATCTACTCCTTTTTTAGCTTTTTTGTGCCACGCGTCAGAGGATGTTCTACCCTTTGTGAGCAGTAGCATGGTCTGTTGGCAGTAGAGAGGTGATATACCATCATTCTAAAATAAAACGGCCCATGATGATTTTTTGAAAGCAAATGAATAGGTTTTTAATTTCCACATAATCACATGTAAATAAAAAGTACAGATTTTGTCCTATCCAGTGAACTCTGACATGCTACCTATGCATATTGCTAGATAGTATTTCCTAAGTCTAGAACAACTTATATAGAAGGCTATAATCCTTTGATAGGGACCTAATGGAAAATCTTGCTGATACTACATATGCCAGCATTAACTGAAATAGTCTGTGCTTGTCATTCTGAACTGGTGAATCAATGGAGACTTGCTACTGTCTATCAGTTGTAGTGCAAGAGGAGCTCTTTCTGGGTGTCTTGCTAATGCCAGGATTTTTCCTCCTCCTCTTCCTCCTTTCTTTTTCCTTCTTACTAATCGAATTGTTATGCAAGTTTAAAGAAATCTTCCCCTGCATCTGAGTAGGGATTAGATCTGATCCCAAAATGCTGGGCATGAACAATATGGTAGTTGTTTGATAACTGTAATGTGCTGAGAATCCAAAATAAATATGGGAACAGTTTCTAGTCAGTGTAAGACACTGTGGTCAATCCAATGTGACATCCCACAGCCAGTTACCGCAGCAGAGGCCTACACTGAGCTAGATGCTAGGAAGTGGGTAAAGGTTTTCCTGCCCAAGAAAATTATAGGTACTGCATTTTAAGGGCCATGGATTCTGTTTGTAGACTGTGGCTGATGGCGCAGCTTAGCTTTACCTTCTCAGAGCAACTGAAGAGGAAGAAATAAATAGAAGAAAGTTTTGCAGAAAATTGATGTGTACTTAAATATAAGCATCTTAAATTTTAGTAATGGGAAGGAAATATACTGTACATCTACTTTGATAACTTAGAAACAAAGTGCACAGGCTCCATCTTGCACATTTCCATATAGCAATAATCAATTGCAAACTACTGAGCTATTTTGAGCAAAAAATGACCGTTAGAGCAGTGAGATCAGTCTCTTAATCTGCATGTTGTTCAGTGTTATTCCAAATCTGTAATATTATAGAAAAAATGAGGGCAAAAACATTCAGGAATGTCACTTAAGACTGTTTTCCTTCCTGTCCCACAGGTACTCTGTGTCTGCATGCTAACTACAATCCTAGGATGTATATTCGGCCTGAAGCCTAGCTGTTCAAAAGATGGTAAATAATGTGCCTCTTAACAGAGATATTTCAATGCAATTCCTTCTTTCCCCCCGCCCTTTGTTGTGAGTTAACATTGTCACAATGCCACCCTTTATCACCATAGGAAGAGGCTTTTCTTCGGCCACTGTTACTTGCTCAACCTTCCTGTAAGTTATGTAATGGCCACTGTATCTTTCCACCCACTGCTCTTGGTCATTTGTTTAGCTCAGTCACTATTACTGACTGTAACATTATAAATTTTACAGTGAAAACCTGTAAAGGTCGTTGCTTTGAAAGGACATTTGGAAGCTGTCGCTGTGATAGAGATTGTGTCAAGCTTGGAAACTGCTGCTTAGATTACCAGGAAGCATGTATACAACCAGGTAAGGATGGAAAAATTATGGAGGCAAAATTGCATATTCAGTGTCCTGAGACAGCTCTGAATATGAAGCACTGTTGTGGACAGATGACCATAATCTGTCAGTATTTTTAAGATCCTCTGAGGGTGCAAAAGAGGGTGCTAAGCAGTGCTCCGATTCTGATACCTGTGATCTGCTCATGCTTGTGCTCCCTCTGTGACAACCAAAGGTGAAATTGCAGCAGCCATGGCATTACTGCGTACCCCAGTGAAATACCAGGGCTCTGGTGGGGCAGAGGCCACACACAAGGCTCTTATTCCACTTCGGTGGATTGCAGAGCCTACAGGTTCAGTCTGCCTTCTGGCTTTCCATAGCTCTTGTGGGGTGAGAGGCTGTGAGGGATTATGTTGCTGCACTGTCCCTTGAAAAGAGCAGGAAAAACTGACCGTGGCTCTCAAGCAGCCTTTTGTTTTCTGTGTTGGGGGTGAGAACAGTGACAGGCTTTGTCCCTAGCATCAAACGCACAAGGGGCACATTCTCAGGCCGGCCCCAAGAGGAGTGGATTCTGCACACTGTGTCTTTCTGTCGGTCGTCACCCCTGTGAAAAAGGGGAAGGGCAGAGCAGCTCTGGAAGAGCTACTGCCATTCTCTGCTCAGCCACTCAGGCTCTGTGTCTTGTCCCTCCTCTGCCTGAGGGTGAAGCATGGTCATGGGCTGGCCTTTGGCATAGGATGGGGGCACAAAGCCATCTGCAGGGCTTAAAAAAAGGCAAAGAAGCTGGAAGTCACGTAGGCAAGGGAATACTTATGAGATTTAGTTTCTAATTCCATCATTCCTTCTTAATTTAAAGAGTTTTCTGAAAACTAAGAGTCTACCTTGCTACTAAAAATGAGAATTCATATGCATTTGCTAGCTAAAATTGTTTTTAGTTCAGTAAGATAAACATCAGTGGAGAATGGGTTTCTAATTTTTTTTCATACAGTAACATGTAACTGGCATCACAGAATCACAGATTCTGAGCTCTCGCAGAAGTAAAGATCTCCTGGTATCTATGGAGTTACTCAAATTCATTATGCCTGAAAGTGAGGTTAAGTAAATGTTATTGTTGTTAACCTGCTGAGAACTCTTTTAAGTAGGAATTGCTGATTGCTAGTCATGTATGAAGACTGAATAATTACTGTTCTCTACTGAGACATACAGGTTTAGCTTGCACATTTCTGTTAGGACTTTCACTTGGCAATTTTACTTAGGGAGCGAATAACTTCTGTGCTTACCGACTGCAAAAGATCTGCTTGTATTTACAACTTGATAATGGAGTAACCATCTTCAAATGGTATGATGTTTTGGAATATTCTAATCTGAAAAAAAAGTACAATGATTCAGAAAAAAAGTCCCTACTAGAGAGAAAGAAAAAAAAAAAAAGTGAAAGTGAAGTCACAAGACTTCTGTGGTCTGCGGAGCTATACCTGTGCCTAAGATGATTGAATCTGGCAGGCGTGATGGTGAGTGGTAAAATCCACTATGAAATTTGTTGTACAGGTTTTTGTTCTGGGGTTATTTGAGGAGGCTTTTTTTTTTTTTAACTTTAGTGTTTACCAATTAAATTACTACATTAAATCCATTTGAATTTAAGGATATTCAGGGAAATTTATAAAAATGCTTTGTTTTGTTTACACATTCTAATTTGTGGTATTATAACCGTATGCTCAATAATTGTATTGTGTGAACCTTTATTATCATTCAGCCTTTTGTGCTTCTATCTTCCAAAATGTCCAGGTTTACAATAATATGAGTACACATTTGAGATTGAACTTAACATTTAAATTGTGTGCTCATGCTAATGTCAATATCTGTACTAATGTCTGTTTATAGCCCACATATGGACTTGTAATAAATTCAGGTGTGGAGAGAAGAGACGACCAGAATATCATTGCTCCTGTTCAGATGATTGTGTGGAAAATAAAGATTGCTGTGTCAATTATCATGCTGTCTGTAAAGGTAAATATTCCCCTCAATTCCTACAATCTGTCTTGCGTATGCTTATATTTTTTTTGAAAGGGAATAAGCATGCAGTATAAATAAAACATGGAAAAAAGTGAAAAACCTTGCATTTACCAAAAAATGTACTGTCTTGAAAAATAAATTGCACTCATTTATTTTAAGGAGAGGCAAGCTGGGTTGAAGAAGAGTGTGAGGACATTACTGAACCTCAGTGTCCAAAAGGGTGAGGATATTGTATATTTGCATAGCTCTATTCTTTGCTTATGTTTCATTTTTGAGATTAATTTCTCTGCTCTGCGCGCCTGGGACCTGCTTGCCTTTCTCCTCCACAGTGAGAACAGTGCCAGACAGGCCAGGACACCTGCTCCGCCAGCGTTTTGGTGGCACATACTAACAGATCGGGTGGCTCTAGCTAAGCAGTCCTCACGTGTCGCAGTGCTTGCTTGACTTGCAGGACTTCCTATTCCACTTCATGGGTAGGTTTGCCTGGGGCAGCACTCCCTCATGCTAGCCTTGTTACTTGAATGTGTTTGGGGCAGTAGTACCTGCTGTTCCATATCTCCTTGAGCTCGCTCTGCAATCTCAGGCTCTTAGCACCTGCTTCTCTCCATTTGCAGACTCAAAAACACCATCTTAAAATCTGTAAAATATTGCAGGTAAGCTGCTACAGGATCCATATGTTGCATGTGGCTTGGCTCCATGCTGGGCCTGCTCCTGAAAGCTGTATATACAAGGAATAAATCACTTAGTCTATGGCATCAGCACTTGTGCTAAAATGGTACAGCTATGTTTCCCACTCAGGAGAAGACTTAAATTTCCTGTGGGTTCTTCAAAATAACATCAAAACTAAAGTAAACTACAAACTCTGGCTAGATGTGTAAGGTATTAATAAAATAAGTGACTTGTGTACTTTTGACTAAAAAAGCATTCCACTGAAATATATATATAATATGTTTAATTCATTCCTGCAACTTGTTTGTTTGAATTCTGTTACATTATTGATTGAAATGTGTCAACAATGATCTTTTTGGTGATTTCTGAAGTATGTTGGGGATAATATCAGCAAAGTAAAAACACTTTATTACCTTATTTGATTATTTCTTGGCAGTGAGGGTGACAGTGCTGGAACAGGTTGCCACGAGAGGTTGTAGAGTCTCCTTCTCTGGAGATCTTCAGAACCCGCTTGGATGCAGCCCTGTGCCATGTGCTCTAGGTGACCCTTGTATGCAGGAGAGTTGGACTAGATGACCTCTAGTTAAGTCAAACAAAATATGTTGTCTGTTGGAATATCTTTTATACCAATGCTCATTTGGTCTAATTCAAAACAACAGGAAAATGCTGGCATGTCAAAACCTTCTTAGTCTATTTTTGCATCCAAGACCCTGATAAGCTCCCAGGCAGGAGGGCTGTAGCCAGGTGCTTCTGGAAGTTTTTGTTGATAATTCCCATTTTAGAGTTCAGAGGCTTTAGTGTGCTGACTCTCCTAATGATCAGAACGATCAGTGACTTCCTCTATGATTAGAAAGTGCTGCACAACAAGGGCACATTGACAAATGAGACTCTTGTACTGATCGGTAGTCAAGGTAATAGCATGAATGCCAAACAACAACTCCTGTTGGTTAACTTGTTTTTATTTTTTTTGTTTTTTTTTTTTCCTGTTTGTTTTTTTCTGTTCAGTGCACGAAAGGAACACCTAGTTATTTCACTAAAATTGTTTTATTCCCAGTAAAACCAGAAATGTTGCAATAAAACCCAACCCGGGAAAGGGCAATATATGGTCAAAGTTGAGCCTTTAGTAAACACTCTTGTTTGATTCATCTTAGTCTACTAGTACATAGGCCTCTCCCCAGACTGACAACACGGAGCAGTCCCCTTCTTCATATGGTGGAATAAGCTGGGGTGCAGGTGCATTTAGCTAGGTATTCATTTTAAAGCTTCAAGATGTCACCTTTTAATTCTGTGTATGTTAATGCAGAATGTTTGGTGTGTTCAAACTGGTGGATTTATCGTGCTTTGTTGAACCGTGATTGTTCTTACAGTGCAGAGCAGACAAAAGTCATAACACCATTGTGCTCAATGAGCGGATTAATCCAGGAAACCCAACTGTTTTCAGGGAGACTGTCCAAATGCTTAAAATTAAGTAACCTGCATTGGTCTATCCAAGATCAGGTCCTGTGTTATAATAGGATTACAAAATAAATGGGGCTCTAAGAGGTTTCAGGAGTCATCTGGTTCTTCACACAGTCTTAAAAGGAATGAAATAATACTTTTAGATTTCAAACCTACATAAGGAGCTTATACTAGTGCTTAAATAGATGGTTTTTTTTGGTGTCTTTAGTATCTTTTGTTGTGATTTAAGCCTATTACTACATGTGCTCTCTTCAGTGAACTGTAAGAACAGTTAATTCCTTTTCTCTTTACAGCTCTTTCCTATATATTTGCAGATCATCACTTTTCGCCTCCTGTTGAGACCTTGTGTGTATTTAGTGGAGAAGAAGGTTTTTAGTGGAGAAGGAGGTCCTATTTCCTATGTTTTATGAGTATGTTTTATGAGCAGGTCAGTTTGGCAGTGTGGTCCTCAGTTCTGGTCTCTTGAGCATCCAGACTGGTGACTCTGCTAAACCACAGGAAGCTCTTTGCCTCCCTTACTTTTGTGTAGAGGCCAGTTTATAAGAAGGGAAAATTACCACTGGATTTCCTTCAGTATGCAGTCAGGATGTGACCCTGGTATATATCTTTATCCAAGAGCTGTCAAACACCCTTGTCATGCAGTTTGGATGCAGTCAGTATGAATCACTCATATTCCAACTCAGGGCTGCTTGCTCTTGGTAGAGCAGACCCTTGCTACTTTAAAAACATACTTAGCTACCAGGAGAAAAATCATGTACAGGAAGGAAATCTGAAGAGATTTATAATCTCAGGGCTGAGCTCGGGTCAGTCAGAGTAAGCTGCGTTTCACGCAGGCAACAGGCCGTGCCCTGGAGCCGTTCCCGGCAGTGCTGCTTCCCTGTGCTCTGTCACGCTCTGCTTGCCCGAACACGGCAAGGTCCCCTGGCTGTTTGAGTTTTAGCATGTGTGCAGTACACAACAAGCAAACCAATTAATCTCTCTGCTTGTGGCAATGGTCTGTTTTATCGAGCTTGCATTACACGAGGGGCTCGCTAGCTGGATTTGCAGACCAAACAAAACGTTTCCTTCGGAATTGGGTTACTTGTAGGTGCCAAGCCAGAATGAGTTGCGTAAAGTCCCTTTCTGAGGAGCTGCTGGTAACGCTTTTTGTTTTTTTTTTAGGATAGACATGCTCTGTTTTTTGACTCACCTTCAATTTCATATAGTTGTTTTAAACTGCAGTAAGGCTTGTAAACTTTTTATTTGTCAGAATAAATGACTGTTTGGCTTTTTGTGCTGTATCTCACTAGAGAAATTGTTAAATGATTTGTTTGTAATATTTATCTGCTGTCGTCATTATTTTACTTTGGAATCTAAAGTGTAATTGAGTGTTTTTTTCATTTTAAATTTTGTAAACATATAAAGGAAAATGAGCTTGCAGTTGAAATGAAATATATATATTTAGCTCTTCTGGGCAAATTGTATTTTTAGTGTTTGCTGCTATACTGCTAAGTTTGCAGTCTTCCATGTTCTCGTTTCTGTAAGATATTTTGAAGTTACTGATGACTATTCCCAGCTGTGGATGCAGTGTTTTAAATGCTTACAGTTGGAGGAAAATTGTTTGATGAGCAGGGCTGGAATACATAGATCCTATGGAGATTGGGAGAGTGAAATTGACTTTGATAACTGCAGTTAGATAATCTCTTGAATTTACTAGCTAAGTGTAGGTTAGAAAGCTGTTACTGGGAGGCTTCCATCTGTAAAGCCACAGTTTACAGGCTGGAAATTCAGAGTATTTTGAGTATAGAAAGAATAGTGGTTTGTTACTTTTTAGCTATATTTTCCTTCCAGTTTGTAAGCATTATTTATATTATAAATGGTGATTTAGCATATCCTATATGTTAGGCCTTCTTAAGAGTTTTACACACTGTATATAAAAAGCTAAATTCAATTTTTCAGATGACTTGCTATTTGTTCAGAGACAAAGTAGGTAAAGCAAAGCAAAGCCATGGCTTCACTCTTTCCCTCTTTGCTTAGAGACGACTTTGGGAGGGCTGACAGTCCAGTGGGACTGATGGCAAGATTTATTTTATTTTTATTTTATTTTATTTTATTTTATTTTTAAAAAGGGCAGATGGATTATGTGAACATCCTGGTTTGTTCTTTGATACTTTCTTTGTGATGTGCTGTCACAGCCCTCATCCTCTTCAGATAGGGTTTCATATGCCAGCCTACAAACAGAGGGAGCACAATTTTGCTACCACTCTGCCAGCTTGAGATTTTTTGTATTTAAGAAGACTTTTTTCCTTGGTCTAGTTTATGGTCCCAAAAGGAACATCTCCAAGATTCTTGGGGAGCTTTTTGAAATAGTGATAGGAATATAGTTGTCGTAATTTTCCTTTCAATACTTTTAATTTCTGTTTGTTTAGATTTACCAAATCCCCAGTGTTACTGTTTTCACTGGATGGCTTCAGAGCAGAATATTTGAAGACTTGGGGTGGACTTCTACCTGTTCTTAGCAAATTACGTGAGTAGTTTTCCTTTTTAAAGGAATAATATATATGTATATATATATATATTTTTTTTTTGTAGAAGAAGCTGTTCTTACTATGTCAAATATTCCCTATCTGATCTTCACTGCCATGGAATCTCAAGTTGTCATTTTCTACAATAATTGTGCACACAAAATATGAAAGTGGAAGGGGATAGAAATGGAAGGCATGAGGGAAAGGATGGCCAAATTTGAGGTTTACAGTGAAGCCTTAAAAATGGCTAAGCAGCTCTTAGTGTTTAGGAGGGTGGACCTTTTTTGCTGTGAGCTTACTTTATTTGGAAAAAAAAAAAAGGGAAGTAGGCACACTATCATTTCAAAGATCTATTTTGCATAGTACCTCATATTTAAGTGGAATGACTTTGGAAAAACAGAAGGTGGTAGAAACCATTTCATTACACTGGAAAAAAAATGCAGAAGGAAGATATTAGGAGCAGATGCTATTCAAGGCTGGTATGTAGAGGAGAAATGTGAATCTGAGATGATTTTCATTTAACAGACATTCACAAAAGCGATGGCAATCCTGTATTTTTTTTTTCTCCCCAGTATAGGTTTTATAGTGTCTTAGGTTTGTAACTTAAGTTACTTTTCCTGTCTCTCTTTGGCTGCGGTCTACAAAGAACCCATGACATTTCTTGTCTGAAAAATATACCAATGTTGTTGTCATTCATAAATTACTACCTGGAGTAGCTGCTTTCAGTTTGGCTAAAAATAAGTCAATAAAAATACTTGTTTTGTACAGTGGTTGTTATAACTTGATCTGTTCCAGAGGATAACAATTCACAGATGTATCTGAGGTTTAACCTTTTAAATATTTTTCTATAAAACAAGACCTTTGAAAGAGTTTCTTATGAAGTAGCTGTCAAAATCTTCCATTTAAAAAAGCTTCTTCAGCCTTAAGAGCAGAGACTAGCACTCACAAGAGCTTATAGAGCCTTTTCAAATTGAAGATACAAGGTGCAGTGCTGCAAAACTTCTATAAGCTTCAATGTCCACTTTCATGTGCAAAACTTCTGTATTCCTTAGCCTGGATAGGCCACAGTACAACTTTTCTTCTTAGCTCCTCTGATAATTTTATATTTCTCTTTCTATAGAACTTGTGATGAATTTTGATCACTAAGAAATTCAGATACTTAAGATAAAAACCTTTCAATATTTTCTGTCAAAAGCAGTTCACCTCCCCAGAATCATGTAATTTTTGATGGTCTCATGTATACTTTTATAAGTATTTTAAAACTATTGTGTCTAATACTATGTATTTTAGAATGAAAATGACGTGGAAAAAAATAATCTCTGCATTATATCTATTGCTGTACAGTACTTGGTAGAATAGGAATGTAGGATGATTTTATGTAACCTACTATAAGTCTTCTAAGAATACAGGTTTTTCAGTCTTGTTAGTGCCTGGCTTTCTACTTTTTTTTTTCCCCATATAGTAAAATGACTGATGAAAATGTTGGCACAGACAGATTTTCTTTAGTAATAGAAGAGTCATCTCATGAATGAACGTTGGTTTTCTTGGGGTTTAAATAACATTTTCTAAACCCTGGATACTCTCAGGGTTTACTCATTCAAATCTGTGTGCTTAATTTCATATGCGTATTTCGGTGGAAAATCTGACACTCTAAGATAGACCAGTAAGAACAGATGAAATGCTTGACAATTCTTGGAGAATTGTATTGAATAATCCTTTTAAAGGTTATAGTTATCCATTTACAGGACAGGTGAATGTTTAGAAAAGTTCACAATGTATGAATGATGCAGTTATAAATTAGTGAATACTCACAGTAAGTAACTTATCCAGTTATGTCTATTATTAAATTAGAACCATACTAAATTTCTGGATCTTCCTCTTTCAAACACTTGATAAGTACAGCATTCTGTTACATTCCTGATTACCGTGCTCACATTGAAGGAAGGAAGACTATAACTGGGAAATACTAAAAATTGTCATGTCTACATGGTAATTCTGATGTCTCCTTAGAGACTTTTTTGTTAGAATAGATTTTTGTAAGGCAGTTTCACTTTTAGCAGTTTTTCTCTCTCTCTCACACACACACACTTAATGACTGTAAGCTAAAAGTTCAGAGTTCAGAATTAAGTTGAGAGTCTAAAATGAAATTCTCAGTGATTCCAGGCATTTAGATTCAGAGAAGCTGTTTTCCACATAATTCTAGACTGTGATATCACCTTTTTTTAAGGAAATCCTCCTTTTGTCTTCAATTATCTTTAAATGGAAAAGGCAGCAAACCCAAAACGTGAAATATAACTTCGGTGGAAAGTGCCAGCATAAATCCTTGACAAGTTTGACAAAACACTGTTTAAATTCATTTTTCTCCTTTCTTTTTAAAAAAATATACAGTGTTATGGAAAACATCCTCATCAAGAGACTTGGAAATGGTTGAAATACATGAAGTATGTTCCAGGAGCAATAAAAGTACAAAACCATTAATACTGAAAACAAAGTGGGAGAGGATGCCAATGTATCCTGAAAAGTTTTTTATTTATTTCAGGCAGCTTTTTTTAAAAAAATTATCTTAAATTGGTTGTTTCAGAGATCTAATCCAAGGTCTTTTTTTTTTTTTTTCTTCTTCTCCAAATGAGTTGAAACTTTCTTGAATCAAAACTTTAATAGGAGAGGTGAGGGCAAGGGGTGCCTGCAGAACTCCCTGGGTGCAGTTATGTACTCTACATGTAATATTGAAGATTTGGCCCACTGGTGCCTATATATCCTCTCCACATCGCTGTCTGAAAAACTAGGAAGACTCCGCAGTGTTTTCTTCTCTATTTTCTTTTGTGTTTGGATAATGCCCCTAGGACTAGATGAGTGAACCCATTTGGAAAAACACTCTGAACATGTCCTGTTCTACCTGGCTTCCATGTAACCTATATGGCCCATTTATACAGTAAACTAGGTATCCCTATGGGTTGGACTAGATGATCTCTTGAGGTCCCTTCCAACCTCAAACATTCTGTGATTCTCTAATATTACCAAACTTTAATTTTATTTTTATATACCCATCCACACATATACCCTCCAACACACGTACATCCACATGCGTACCCACACGCACTCATTTATTTATACATGCTTATATATGACCCAGGAGGCATGCAGTGTTCTTTTGTCCAGGGAAATGTTACTTTGGAGCTATTTGTTTTCAATTAAAAAAGCTTTGGTCATCATACAGTATTCTAAGTCTTTAATGAAAGCTCTTATCTTTTGTTTTCTAAAAATCAGGGCCCATACATTTGTCTATGAAAATTTAGGTACCTAACTTAAGTAAGTCTTGCTTAAAAGTTTTGGTCTGGCTAACGAATCTTAATGCTAACAAACACTGTGTCATTATCTTTTCCTTAAAAAACTGTGATATTATGTCAAGGTAAAGAAAAGTTTGTTATCATGGGAGAGTAAAGAGCAAAGACCTCTTTATTTTTTTTAAATGCAACAAACCCATAAATTTAAGGCAAAATAACTAGTGATTTAACAAGTGATTGAGTGTGCTAAGGTAAAGCAATACAATGTTAGTGACACTTTATTAGTTCTGGGAGCTCCCAGAGTAAGGCAACTAGCTGTTCTCAAGCTGTAGTTGTTCTCACAGTTCTCTTGCCACACTCCAGGTGAGCTTTGAAGGGACCAATATCTTCCCTTAATCTGTTTTAGCTATGTATATTTTTCACATATTCTATGTCCTGCCCATGAGACCACTGAAGTCTGTCACTAGGATATCTATGCAATTTGTGTTACCAGACATTTAGTCCACTTGTAAATTGATGTATGAAGAAGAAAAAGTATTTAGAATACAAAGCAATGAAAACTTTGTAGAAGTTTGTGTCATTTTTTGTTTGTTTGCTTTTAAATATGTCTGCAAGACACTGGCAAAAGCTTCAATTTCTGTAATTTTGTTTTTTTTCCCCTCTTCCCTGTCTAGAAAAATGTGGAACATATACGTCCAATATGAGACCAGTGTATCCATCAAAGACATTTCCCAATCATTACTCCATTGTCACAGTAAGAATTCTTATGTATTATTTTTCCCTTGCTGAGGTCTACTCATTATCATCTGTAAGGGTTGATATCTTGTATCAGTGTGAATTATGGACATAATGTTATTTCACTTTCAGCATACAGAAATATATTTTAATACAAATTTAGATTAACAGGCATTATATAAACTATATCTAATTGGTCAGATCTAATTCAAGTAATCCAATTCTTCCAAAACCATTTGCAAGGATTCCCATGTACTTGGGAAGTCATGACTCCTTATATGGAGTATTAATGGAAGAAAAGCTTCCATTAAATGGTCAATCTCTGTCTTTTAGAGTGAGAACAGAGTGATTTTTGAATTGTTAGCTTGGTTGCACTTTTTAGGTGGCTTGGCATGACCCCAAAGAAGAGTATGAAATGGAAATCAGGATTAGAATATCACAATAATTAATATTGTGATATTGGAATATCACAAGAAAAAAGGTGCTTTTCAGCACTGAATGTGATGTTATAATCCATCAGATCCTTCTCAATTTCTTGATGTGAGAATTTAAAATTTGAATAGAAACTTGAGGATCTGAATCTTTTTTTTCCCAGTTTTAGGTCTGTCTTCTGGTAAGTGAGCACAGGTTGGAGAATGAGATCTTTACTTGAGAAATTGTCCCACATCTTCCATTTTGAAGATGCCACTAGAAGTGTTAATCATGCTCAAAAGCCATGTAAGAGTATCTCTAAATGCAAAATAAAGCTCAACTCTCCTTAAAATCATCAGCCTGTGGTGTTTTATCAGAGTCCCACTGGTGCTGTTGTTCCATTCTCTTCTGTCCACTAAACAGTTTATAACAAATGTCCATTTATGTAGCCAGAAAGTTCTTTTTCTTTGTAATGTTGCAACAAGATTTACTGTCAATTTACAGGGGCTGTATCCTGAATCTCACGGTATAATTGATAACAAGATATATGACCCCAAAAGAAATGCATCTTTCACCCTTAAAAATGAGGAAAAGTTTAATCCACAGTGGTACCAAGGACAGCCAGTAAGTATTAATGCACTGCTAAAAGGGTACAGCAAGTTGTTATGTTATTTAATCCCACTTGGATGCACAGTGATCTTGAAACAGAGGGTGACTTTAGGTCAGCCAAGAGGCATTACTCAGCATAATTAAGGACTTCCTTCCTTGAGCTCCAAAATGACAGCGTAATACATTTTATTGGGCTTAAATGGAATTTTTCTCTGGGGAGAAAATTATCTTAAAATAACTGAGCGATACTAGATTTTTGTCATGTTTTCAAAGATAGGTGGTCTTGAAGTTCCCAGGAAATCAACAGATCCATCAGTTTTAGAAGTAGTAAAGCTTTTGCTATACCCTCATTAGTGAATCTAAATTTGCAGTTTTAGAAGAAGACCTCTCTGTTTAATCATACAGCAGAAGCACCTTAGGCCACTAGGAAGAAAGTGTCACCTGAGTTGGACAAGAAAATATGATAAAGGCAGAAAGAAATCTGCAGATCATGATCTGCAGTAAAATCAGCCAGTGGTTGTTCCTGTATTTTCAAGTATCTGAGGCATAGTTGTTTGCAGGATTCCCATCCCTTCCTCCTTCTGCACTGTTCTCAAGACCTTTCTGGTTCTGCTAGTGCATTACTACTCCTCTCCATGGGAGCTAATAGTATATACCTCTGCCCTGGCTCCCCCGTGCTATGATAGTGGAAAGGAGGTGAACATTTGTAATAGGCAATCAGGCAGGATGGTGTGTTGTGACTGTAGTTGGTGATAATATGGAGGGTTGGATGTCGTGCATATTCAGCATACATTTATAGTTTTTCCAAAGGTCCAGAACTGGTAGAGGTGGTGTTGAAACTGTCACACAGGTCATTCATTCAATGAGCTCCGCCAGTAATGATGATCATTTTCCTCCTGCAGATTTGGTTAACAGCTAAGTATCAAGGCCTAAGGGCGGGCACGTTCTTCTGGCCTGGGTCAGATGTAGCAGTTAACGGAAGCTTTCCAAACCTGTTTGAAAAATACAACAGGTATGTAAAATCTTCTGTCTTGGATGGATATGTTATTTTAAATGCTGCAGTGTAAAACTTTTCTATGTATGTGACATGAAAAACAGTAGGATTCCATTTTTTTCCATTAAAATGCATATTCTTTGTCTTGTTATTTAGTAATTCTTCAGCAAATACTTTACAGGAAATATGTGGAAAAGCTACTTTAAAAGCAGCTTTGAAGCTTTAAAACATTTTTGTTTGTTTCTATTTATACAAAACTTTTATGGATGTTTTTACAGTTATTCAATCCCAAACTCCCTTACAATAAACAGGTCAAGTCTTGACATCATATTGTCCATGTTGTTTTACTGCTTACTGTGGTAAAATTCTCCAATGTAAAATTACTTTCATTATGGATTTTCAAAATACTTTAAGGTGACAATTTTTCATTCAGTGGTTGCTCTTCAGTACAATTAAACATTTTCTGCCTAATAAAATTACTATGTGGATCTGTTCATCATCATTTACATAGTTATCTCAAATCTCTCCTGAGAAATCAGACTTTTCATTTCTAACTTATGATCAGTCTCCTTTTTCCTACACGTTACCTTACCTTTACAGTACCTTTCGTTTTGATTCTTCCTTAGCATGGAAATTCTGATTCTTCATTGGTTTATCTTTTCTCTAGAAGGTTGAACACACTGACTTGAACTTGCAGTAGGTAGCTTACTTGCTATTACTGTTGATACATATTGAGATCATTGTGGGTCTGCTTCAGAAGTTGATGTGACATGTTTTGTCCAGTTTATGTGATATGACAACTTACACTCAAATTGGGGGGAAAAATTCAAGAATTTTTCAGGAAAGAAAACTTACACTGTTAATATGGCATTGCACCTTCAAATCAATGATTCTATTTGTATGATGAAGGCAAGTGATCCTGAGAGCTTTTTTGTAATTCCTTTGCAGTCAGTGGAGAGCATTTAGATTGGGCACTTAAATCTTGCAGAACTGTAGAAAAGGAACATAGATGGAATCTGGAAAACATGGTTGATTTTGTATTTTTGTGATACAGCTCAATTCCATTTGAAGAAAGAGTGGTAACTGTTCTTCGCTGGCTCCAATTACCTGAAAATGAAAGGTAGGTATATAATTGCTAATCTAAGATCTCTTCCAGTGCTATTGTGGTGAAATGTTTATTTTGCTTAAAGCAGAAATTATATTTACAATATCTTACTTGTTGCTTTAACATTATCAAAATACTACTTACTGCAAACCTGTTTCTATGAAACTCATTTTTATGCCTATTTTTTTTCTCAATTTTCCTCTAATTTGTCCTTCCTCTTAATGATAGTTGTTTCCAATGTTTGATATCCATTGCTGAAATATTCTCTTCAAACTGTCTCAATATGTATGTAAAATATTACATTTTTGGTACTGTTTGATATAGACCACACTTTTACACTCTGTATTTAGAAGAACCAGATTCCTCGGGCCATAGGTTTGGACCAGTAAGCAGTGGAGTAAGTAACACTTCTGTTGTTATATTTTGTTTTGCTTTTTAAATCTTTATTTATTTATTTATTTTTATTTAAAGCTCTGTTCTGATTCCATAGTAAGTTTTCATAAAGTGTGTTAGGTGGATAACCAACAAAATTTCAGTACAGATATTAGAAAAAGATTTTGGGAATAGACAGTCCCTAACTGACATCAATGCAGGGCACATAATGAACAGGCTATTTAGTAAAATGTGATTTTTATCTTCCTTCTTTCAAAAACTTTAAAACTTCTAAAGCTTTTTTGGGTACCCCTTGTATGTAAACCTGTTTTTATGGCTACTTCTACTAATTCTTTATGTTGATCTTAACCAGATCAACACCAACCAGAAAAAAAAAAACAGATTTTGCTAGTGATGGTCCAATTTTTGGTGGATAGGTATTCATATTATGATTATCATTTGTTCTCCCATTTTCTCTTTCTCTTCTTTAATGGAAGTTTAGATCAATATTGATATTGCTGCCTGTTGTGAGACTTCATGCCTTTTCAGAAATAAAGTGGTAAAAGGGAAGTTCCCATCTTCAGCCTGTGATGCACCTTTTGTATAACTAAGAAGTCAGCAGGAGTCGTCATTGTTATTATTTTCAAAAGCATTAAATAGCCATTTATTTTTAACAAACTAAAGCAAAAATATACGAAAGCAAAAGCTTTCAGTAACTCCAGAACATTGTATAGCCCTATTATCCTGAAGATTTGGGACATCTAACAGATTCCTCGGTGGTGTTATCAACAGTAAAGGTTCTTGACAGCTTCTCTTCAGGTCTGAGCAGTTACACTTTTGGTAAGAAACTGAAGGACAAATGTAATTCTGCAGTGAATTAGTAGACAACTAATTACAGCTGCAGTGTAAGTAATGTTTTAAACTGGCTATCCTTTTCTTTGGTTAATAAATGAGTCTGAATTTATGGATGTCTGAAATTCACAAAGCTAAACATTCTGAGAAGTTGTAAACCATCTCTCAAGGAGCAACTCTCATCTCTCTTCACGCTGAGAAAGGCTGTTTGCATTTGTACCTTCATTTTCTAACCAAAGGACTTGATTTTAAAAGAAAATGCTTTGTTTACTTAGCACATATTGAAAAGTAGCCCCAGTGGCTGTACTTACTCTGTTAAATAATAGAGGTGTAGGACATGAGCCCTCATGCTCCGTTGTTAGCTTGTTCTTTGACAGTATTCAGTCTTGTTAAACTAGCTCATTCTATACCAGTATCCAGCTGCAGTCTCAGGGAGAGGTCGCTGTAGGGCCACTCCTCCTTGCAAGTGCCAGGAAAGCTGCTGCAGGTTGGCTTTGTTCTGTACGCTCTCCTCTTGTCTGGTCAACGCCTGTGCTCCTGCTCCGGGCTGCTTACCAGTTGTGCCCTGGTAATGCAGCATGTATCCTCAGCTTCATGCTCTAAAAACGCTCTGGCTGGCTATAATGTAATTTTCAAATATTTTATACCAAAAGAATACATAAAAATGTGTCTGGGTCTTGATACAGTGTGGGATTGAGAGAAATTTGGAACCCAGAGCTATACAGTGTACCTATAGCTACTCTACCAGAGATGGAAATATCCCTAAGCAATGTAGACCCTAGCCCATCAGCACACTCGCACTTTTATTTAGCCATATAAATGTGCCTGTTGAGTCTGTTGTCAGTAAATATACATACAAAAGGTGCAGAACTGAGAGAACTGGAAGTGGTGATAAAACAGGTTTAATGGGCTATTGAGAATGCTATAAGTCTCCTTGTCCTCACAGTTCCTCCAGTTTGTGCTATATGTCCTCCCTGCCATGTGCTTGAGGGTTGCAGCATAGAATCACAGAATCATAGAATGCTTAAGGTTGGAAGGGACCTCTAGAGGTCATGTAGTCCAACCCCCCTGCACTCGCAGGGCCACCTAGAGCACATGGCACAGGGCTGCATTCAAGTGGGTCTTGAAGATCTCCAGGGAAGGAGACTCCACAACCTCTCTGGGCAGCCTGTTCCAGTGCTGCTCTGTCACCCTCTGTCACCATCTTCACTGTCAGAAACTTTTTCCTTAAGTTCCTGTGGAACTTTTGGTGTTTAAGTTTGTGGCCATTTCCTCGTGTTCTGTCACTGGCCACTACTGAAAAGAGGCGGGCCCCATCCTCCTCGCTGCCTCCCTTGAGGTACTTATACACACTAATTAGATCCCCTCTCAGCCTTCTCTTCTCCAAACTGAACAGTCCCAGCTCCCTCAGCCTCTCCTCATAAGTCAGAACTGCCTCCAGCCTCGAATGGTCTATAAAAATAGATAATTTTTCATTGTTAGTATATACTGTTACATTTTAAAATTATTAATTTGTTGTAAAATATATATCTTTTTACAGTAAAGTCATTTACAGTTACTTTACATCCGTGCTTTTTTCTGGCAGGTCATTTTGGCATTACAGAGAGTGGACAGCATAGTTGGGATGCTGATGGATGGTCTCAAACAACTGAACTTGCATAAGTGCCTGAACATTATTTTTATATCAGATCATGGTAAATTTGATTTTACAAAATACATCAAAAATTTCTCTGCCTTTTTTTTTTTTTTTATCAAATAATATTGTGAGCTTATGCCCATGTTTCTGGTAGTGCTAAGGAATTAGCAAATGACTATACACTTCATTTAAATATGATATAGGAGATGATCAATTTAGGGGATATCAGATTATTGATTTTGAAATGTAAATGAGGGAGGGGAGTAGAGAAAATAAGAGAGGGATTAAAACCTTGCATTTCGTATTTTATTCTGAATTCTTCCTGCCACCATTACCAGACGATGACATTAATAAAATAAAAGATGGAAGTGCATTGAGAACAATAAATTTCATGTTATTCTCTTAATTAAACTGTCACAGTGATAGTTTGTGACTTCCTTAGAAATAAAACTAAAGGCCATGTTCTTTTCAAAAATAACTTTATAATTACAAAGCTATGAATTTAAAATTTCAGTTTATTTCTGAAATAGTTTTTCAATATTTCATAAAATTTATATATTTTATCAATCACGTTCTTGTCTTTTTTTTACACTAACAAACAAAATATAAGCACATTTCCATGCAGCACAAAATTAACTTACAGAACTCATTGAGTATGAGCCAGAACAAACATCTCTCCATTAATTAAGAAATTAATGGAGAGTAAGTTTATCATGTGACTATCAAACGTAAGAGTTCAAATACAACTTCCAACTCAGGAAGTCCCTTTGACTCCTGGGAAACAAGAAGAATAAAGGGGGAAAGATCAGTCCATACCTGCTCTGATTAGTATGTGTTCTCTAGATGTCAGATTAAATGGATATTTGGTGTTAGCCTTAGTACTGTTCTTAGGGTGATATGATTCTTTCTCCTTTAGAGAAGAATACTGATCCATTTATTCATTTGGAGTATCTTTCTTTCTGGGTTGGAGAAATGTCTGATTGTGTATCTCTGTAATGTTTTCTTTGTTTGTTTTCTTCCATGCATATATGAGTATTTTGATCGCCTTGGATCAGAACGTGGGGACTGCTCATTAAGAAAAAAAATGATAGACATAAATTATGTTTCTACTTTCTACAATTTAAATTACATGCCTCCTCAGTGAGACTACTTCACACCAGTACTCCCATATTTAAAAAATAAAATCTATTTATTTGTGCAGGAATGGAAGCAGGAAGCTGTAGAAAAACTGCGTATCTGAACACCTATCTGGACAATGTTCAAGATTTCCTAATAATACCTGGCCCTGCTGCTCGTTTAAGACCTAATAATGTTCCAGATGAGTATTTCTCTTGTATGTAGTTGCTAAACTAATTTTTGTTACTCGGTTATACACTTCAGTGTTTTCTGAGAACAAACTTGGGGTCTGCATATTTGGTTGGTATACTGGAGGGAAGATCAATGAGGGACAATCTTGACCATGATAAGAGGGGAAGCACCGAGAGTGCAACCGTGATTTTAAAGACCTTAGACATGCAGGTCTGGAAATGCCTGTACTTGATGCCTAGAACTTGATTTTTCAGGCTGTCTCAGAATGACCAGCCAAATATGCTCTCACACTCTTAATGGCATTGTGTTGACTCGGGTGCTTGGTAGTCAGAGTAGCCCGCAAATCCCCTCTTGTCTCACAAGATTTAGGAGTTTATATGTAGAGCTACTGTATTTCTGATTTAGAGGAATATTTTATGATTATTATGATTATTTCTTGGCGAATAAAATAAGAATTTTGTTCTACTGGCCTGGTGACAGAACATTTGAGTCAATAAGATATAAAAATAAGTAAAAATCAGTCAATTCTATTGAAAGTTAGGCTTTGATTCATTATGCAGCCCTGTTTCAGGGGAACATTTAATGCCTGTAGGGGCTTTTTTCGTTTGCTTGCTTGTTTTCTAAATGTTGAACGTAGCCTTTAACTTTTGTAAAAGTTCCTTTCTGCCTAAGTTTTTGTTCTGCAACCTCCTTAAAACTCTACCCTCCACTTTAAGTAAACTTTAAATACCGTTTACTTTAATGCTTAATTGTATTCCAGGCACTTCAAACAAATGCAATTCCATGTTCTCCCTGGAGAAACAAGTTGAGGAAGCAAAAAAGCAGAGTGTTTGTTAATTTTGAAACATTCACTGTTTTCATGAAGTAGCCTGGTAGTTTTTGTAGCACTGTATGTTACCTGTGTAGGAATTATTGAAGGTTCCACTGCACGTGTAATCTCTTGGTCAGTGCACAGTGCTCTCTTTAGGTGAGCACTGAATAACAGGCTCAGGGCAGGATAACTGTGTGAAATGTAGTGACCTGTGTTACACAAAATGTCAAACTAAATGATGTAATGGTGCCTTTTGGCTTGTGTCTAAGCATTTGTGAATCTTGGATAACTTGCAGTTGGCTACCTTTATAAGGGTGCTTGCCAGATAGAACTGCTTTCCTGATAGTTATATTTGTTTCTTTTTGCTAAGAGTTTTGTAAGTAAGTAAGAGGAACAAGCTTTTGATTAACACAGCATTTAGGTGCCTTATTGGTGAATACTTACAGTTCAATTTCTTTTTCAAACTGTAGCTAATATAGTTAGAATTTTAAAGTTTTAAGTAGGTAAGCAAAGAGAGAAGAGACTGGTCTGAGACTCTGATTCTGAACTAAAATTTCATAAAAGCAATAGCTTGTCAGCTTTGTGATTGCTTGTGTTGCTTCACATGATTTTCATTCCTGTAAAATAATTTACTTAGATTTAGAAATTGCTTGTAGTTAAGCTATTAATATGATTAGAATGCTTTCATTTTACATTTGATTTTTTTAAACTTAGGTGACTAATTCTTACATATGATTCTTCCAGTTAATTATGAAGGCATTGTCAGAAACCTCACAGTAAGTATAGTCTTGTGTGTCATTCTAGCTTATTTTCCTCTGACATTATACAGGTGTTATAAACCATTTACTAAGTCACCTAAATGGCATGTAGGCGTGAGTGTTACTTCTTTGGATCAATGACCTTCCATGTGTAATACAGTAAAACCACAACAAGAAAAAAAAGTTAACAGTAGTTGTACATAGGGGAAAGGAAGGTCAAAATTAACATTAATTAGAGGTAATATGGCTATCTGTGGTTGTGCATTAGCTAAGGCTTTCTTTTCATTTCTTTTCACCTACTCTCACCTTGCACTGTATTCTGCTGCACTTCTTGTGTATCTGGACCATACTGGTTTAGGGCCAAGGGAATATAAAATGTAGGTACATTTTAGGCAAGCACAAGATTTGCTTGCCTACACATTTTTAAAAGGCATATTGAGAGAGCATGGTTATATATTTTCCTTTTCAATGCTAGCCTAAGGAGTTAGCTTCTCTGCTGTACGGCTGATCACTGTTCTGACCCCTGCACCACAGTGTTAGATCCTTTTAGTTGTGCACACACCACCATCAGTGGGAGCTATGTAGTTTTGTAGATTACTTCAAATTTCCACTATTACTCTTGAAGTTTTATTTTTATATTTATTATTATTATTCATGAATCTTAGTGAGAGAAAAATCTGTCCTAGAGTGATTAATCTAAAACTCCTGCGTCTGTGACCTTCTGGTTTTGAAGCTGTAGCATTCTTAGCATGGATAGTCTCCTCTGATTGGAATGTATCACACTGGGATTCCATTAGTCTAATACTTTATTAACTCTGAGCAATATTGTTAGATTCTATTGAATCATAGGCTATAAGAAGAAATGGGTGGACGGTGCCTATACTCTGATATTATTCTTTCAATAACAGTTACATGCAAAACCAGTGAGTTTTTTTTTAACCAATACATAGTTATGTGGCAGACAATATGATTCCACACCTGATAGACTCCCATTGTCTTAAGTGAAAGTTGTTGGAAATGATTTGAAGTTGAAGTGCTTTATAAGATTTTGGTGGTGTCAGTTTGATTAAATATACGTTCTACATTTTAATTTAAACATTTCAGTGCATGGACCCAAATCAGCCTTTCAAAGCATATATGAAGCAGCATCTTCCGAAACGTTTTCATTTTGCCAATAATGACCGAATTGAACCGTTACATTTTTATTTGGATTCCCAGTGGCAACTTGCAAGGTAAGTTACCGTTTTCAGTACTTGATGATATGGCCAAGAACTTCTGTTTTCCCAAAACTTTTCTACTCCAAGTGCTTAGAGTTCAGTTACACCTTCTAGAGTCTATTCTTGTTTTCTTAAAGTGAGGGGATATTGCAAAGAGAAATAATATGCACTTTTCCCCGCAGCTTGTAGGGAAGGATCTGTGAGAAACAGCTCTAAACTCAGTTATGGATATTCTGTCTGCAGAGTATGCAGGCAATGGCAGGTTTTAAGACACATATATCAGAAACTAATATCCCCCTTTGTCAGGCCCTTGATCACACTTTACCATACTTTAAGGAACTTCCAAAATGAGTCATGAAAGCTAAGGATTTGTGTAAGTAATCTGATGGAGTCAAGCTCAGGAGTGTTGCATACTTCAAGCATATGTTGAACTTGTTGAACATAATGTCTCTGTTTATCATATGCATTCTGTTCAATGCACTTACAACTCCCAGAGTGACAGCATACACTGTATTACAGCTTTGTACACCTCTGGGGTACAAAGTGTGGTACCCTCAGGGATAGAGAATTAGCTCTTTTATTGCATAATATTTTTTTGGCCCATGTGTTAGATGCATCCTGCTGTACAGTGCTGAAAACGTGGCTTGAGTTTCTATAACTGTACACATTTAAACAAGAGGACACAATGTATATCAGGCACTGTTTTTATTACATTGTAGAATCCTCAAATGAATGCTTTAAATTACATTGCAGTGTTCATTAACAATATAAAAGAAAATATCTATATAATATACAGTAAAATTCTGTTGCACAGATGGTGGTGAAGTGAAAATCTGTTATCTGAATAGCAAGTTATTCTAATTCTAAAATCCTGAGGAAAAAAACATTTTCTTCATGTATTATCTGATACTTGATTAAAAACAGCTCTAGCATGGGCATCTGAGAATTCTGCAGAGATAACATCTGCAGTGAAAACTGTCCATCTGTTTTAAAGGCATTCGCTTCCAGAGCTAAAATACTTTGTTTCCTATGAATAAGCCCCTGTAAAGTTTTTAGTCAGACAAACAGTGCATCATTGAATATGTTATATTAATATATTTTTTAAATTGTGGTGAGTTATATAAACTGTGAATTTTTAATAGGAGACCACTTGAGATTAAAAATTGCAGAGGTGGATTCCACGGCTCAGACAATCGCTTCGCCAGTATGCAGGTGAGTCTTGAGTGTTTATGCGAGCTCTTATTTTTAATGTTGTTTCTGAATGCTATTGTTGGGACTTGGGATTTTTGAGACCTGAGACCTTTTGTTCCCTTTCACATTCCCTTGATAACTGCTGCTGTTACTAACACAGGAAAAAGTCTATTGTGATAACTGTTGGGCAAAAACTCAGCAAAACTTGCCCCAGAGTTGACCTGACTGGGCGAAGTGAGTGCATAAAGACAAATGCAAGTTGTTTTCCTTTTACGTTAAAAACAGGATCAGACCACTTAAGAATAGTTTTCAAACAAAGGACTCAGGGGAGAATTCATGTTGGAAAAGACCTCTCAGAGTTCTCTAGACTAAATTGTTGTTTCAAAGCACAGTGAGCTGTGGTGAGACCAGGTTGTCAAGGTCTTTGACCAGTTCAATCTGGAAAATTGCTAAGGACGGAACTCTGTACAATGTCTCTGGGCAGTCTGCTCTGCTGTTTGGCTGCTCTCATGGTGGAAAAAAGTATTTTAAACACAGCGTGAGCCTCATTTGTTTCAGTTTATGTCCATTTTCTCTCATTTTCCCACCACATGGCACGGTCAAAAACCTGACTGTTGTCTTGGTGACTCCTTCATAGATACTAAGGGGGTTACTGTTGACCATCCCCAAGCAGCCTCTTCTCCAGGCTTCCCTTCAGCCCCTTCTCCCTCAGTCTCACCTCCATGGGCAGAAGCTTCAGCCCTCAGCTATCTTGACTCTTTGCTGAATTTGTGATAAATTTGTCTATTGATGTCTTCCTTGTATAGGGGATACAGAATCTAGACGTGTAGCGAGTATTTGAGCAGAGAAGAATAATCACTTCCCTCGACCTCCTCCTGTTTATACAGCGCAAGATGCTGTTGGCTGCCCTGACTGCCAGGGCACGCTCCTGGCTCGTGTTCAACTCACTCTCTACTAAGTCTCTGGGCTCTTCCCAACAGAGCTGGCCAGTCAGTGCCCTGTTTGTTTGGATCCAGGAAGAGAAGAATTAACAAGCTTAATTTGCCATAAAGAAGACTTAGTTTGATTATTAGAAAAAAAAATGTTTTCCTATTTAACTAATAAAGAGTAAAAGTGTTTCCCTCGGAAGACTGCAGAATTCCATATAGGGTTTCCCTTTCAAAAATAATATCATTCATACGGATTTTGCTTCTGGCAAAGACTGACTAAATGACCTCCCAAATTTGCCGTTGTGCTATTTCATGTTAAAATATGCAATGGTGTTTTGAGGTAGCCATGTTCAATAGAGAGCATATCAATCATTTTAAAAATAAGAATAGAGTCCTCCAAATCTCCTAGAAAAGATTTAGAGGGGGAAAGGGACAGAATTATGGTATATTAAACAAGGGATTGGGAAATATTGAGATTCTTAGTGAGGCCCATCTAATTCTCTATCCAAAAATTCATTTAAATACATTTCATAAAGACTTATGTATTTCAACGTAGAAGAACATATTTCAAGTAAAGCTGCCCTTGCCTCCTTGTTCTCAAATTTGCACAGATCCCTCTGTCTGCTCGTGCAAGCTTTTCCATGGCCGCAGAGTTAAGCAGGTCAAGGAATCGAACCAGACGAAAAAGAGACAGAAAGCTTGCCCTGGTTAAGTTCCTGGACCAGGTTCACTGTATGGCTACACCATTGCTTGCGCCAGCACAGCTCTCAAAGTGATGCAGAGAGAAGAACGAGGAGCTGCAGGCCAGGGCTAGCAGCTGCGATTTTGCAACAGCTTAAGGCATTTAAAGCATCACTACCAACAGTAGTGATATGCAACCTCAGATTAAAGGCTTTCAAGTTGTTTACAGGATAAGAAGATTATAGTTATTTTGGCTCATCATTTTCTATTAAATCTCTTAAAGTAATTTAATTTTAAGAAAGCTAATTTGAATTTCTCAAAAGCAGAGAAGAGACAAGGGAACTTTGTAAATGACTGAAGTGAACTTTTAAGGGCAACAATGAGTCAGAATGAAGTTTCCTAATATTTATTTGCTACTATTTTTCAACATATTATTCAGACTTCTTTAAAATTCCTATGACTAGATATTTTCTTGGAAAAAAAAATCTGTTTTTAAGAAAGACCTCCTTCTGACTTAATCCATATTATGTTGCTAAAGTGTAAAGTTCTTTAAAGAAAACACTGTCAGAGATTGAGGCTATTTTCCATTTTAACTTGTTTGAAAAGTAGTTCCATTTTATTTTTCTCTGTAAATCCTAGGCTATATTTATTGGCTTTGGTCCAGGATTCAAGTTTCATACTCAAGTTGATCCATTTGAAAATATTGAAGTCTATAATTTGATGTGTGGTAAGTACATTCTTCTTTGTTCAGTAAAACATCATCTTTAGGACATTATAAAATACATTTAAAATGTATTTTATAAAAGTGCTTGCAGAAATTTGTCCTTAAGTCTTACTGCTGATTTTCCCAAATAAAGTTGTCATTTCTGAGAAATATCCAACTTGTAAAGGACTAACAGGGGACTGGGCTATACCTGTCTCTTCTAATATCTGTCTTTTCCACTGGTTGCTCTCTGTGTTCCAAAGACTCTGGCTTTTCCAAGGCTGACACTTTCCTAGCCATTATTAAAAATGGCTAATTCATAATATCTCTCTCATCAAGAGGGAGTTCTTCCTTTCTCTCTCATTTTGAATGAAAATTTGGTATTAAATTTGGTATTAAATTAATCACTCAGTTCAGCATCAAATTAATCACTCAGGTGACCTTATTTGTGCAGTGCAATAAATAACAAGCACAATAAGGAGCATGGGTTCAGCTGCTAGGCAGCTCATTTCCAAAATGGCAGTCATGTGTGCCCCTATTCCCCATAGTACTTTTGATCAATTCCTTGTACGTTCTGTCAGGTATTTTCTTATTTGTTTTCTTTTATCATGTTTTAAATTTTTAATTACTTGATTTATATAGTTTGGTTTACCTTTTGTTAATTAAAATACATCTTTTTTAAAAATTTTTATTTACTTGATCCATGTAATAAACCTTCTCCCAAATTCATCATCGTCTGTGTCACTTGTTCAGTTATTGCATTGTATCACTTAATACTGGATTTGGATGTTTCCCTGTCTGTTCTCAATGTTCAGTACCACAGCTGTCTCAAATAGACTATTTTTTTTTGGACTGCAGGCCTTTTATTTTTTAGTCTGTAGTCCCATGGCTTGAGTCTCATTGTAAAGCTCATCTGTTCGGTTGTATAGCTGCAGTAATCAGGTATCCTCCTTTTTTACACTTACAGGGCATAGCTGTAGAATTCATAATTCTATAGCGTAGAATTTCTACTTCATGCAGTCTGCTGGTGTACCTGATACTCACTGACAGCACTTTCCAAGTACAATTTTTATCAGATAAATGTTTCTCACTTTATTTTCTGTCACAGTACAGTTTACTGTCACAGACATGGGGCTTTTCTTCCTACAGTTTAGATATCTTGCTGCCCTCCTCGCTTTGCACTTGAATACAACGTCCCTTCTTCCCTGTTTCTCTGACCCTTTTCCTTCTTCCTGTATTTCATGTTTTTCAAAAAGGTCTTTCAGGTTGTGCTCTCTCACATTCTGATTTCGTTTATTCCCCTTGAGGTCTTCACCTGTTTCCCATTATTTCCTGCATACTTCTCTCTCTTGCCAGGGTCCATACTTGCTCTAACACCTGCTTCTGTGAGAGACAAAAGTATTACCAAAAGATTTGATCCAGAAAGCACTTAATGGGAACACTGCACATGTTTGAGATCAGTGGCAATATTCAGGTACTCCATGTTTAAACAATATATCTGAGTTCTTTGCTGGAATGAAAAACAGAGTCCATTGCCAGGAAGTCTGTGTCTCACATCTCTGTATGCTTTGTATGGTTAATTTTCTTCAAGTCCTTTCAATCTCCCCTGTTCTCTCCTGCACATGATGCATGAAGGGATAGAGTCTGTACTGGCAGTGTGGTGAAGCAAGTGCAGTGGCTGGTCAGGTGTTTCAAGTGCTGTCATAGAGGTCTAGATTTCCTCTGTTATGCATGGAAAGAGTCGAAGAATGGAGTGTGCAAAAACTAGCAAAATTAACTGGTAGAAAATTAAGAAGACAACTTACTAAACTTCCTTTCCCAAGACTTGGGTGCCTTCTTCTGGGTTGTAGGAAGGCACCTTCATGCACATGTCACTTCAGGCCCTAAGATCCTCACAGAAATGGTTGACTGGCCCTTCTAGCAAAATGTAGCTAGGGAAGAGAGGTTGTCTCATTTTTATGCAGCATTTCAGCTGTGAGCACCAGATATATGTGACTGATTGTCTCGTCTGACTGAGGATATTTCAACTCATGTTTCCCAAAAGGGTGTCCAAAGTGCCAGTCTTAAGGTTTTCTGGGGCACGGTGAATATTGGGATGCTCCACTTTTAAAGCTAGAAAGTTAAATAATGTAGTTTAGCTGTTCAATTTGAGACCCGAGTTCTATGCTTTGTTCTCATTTTTCACTGTTTCATGTGATGTAGTCATTTGAAGAGGAACTGCTAGGATTAGAAATCTTGCCTTACTCTCCTTCCCAAAGTGGAACAGCTTTGGCTGGTGGGAATAACATTAACCTACCTCAGTGTCAGAGTGCAGAAAGTGGTGTGTTCTGCTCACAAACAGAGAAAGGAAAGTTCATCTCTGAACTCCTGTGCTCTGAGTCTGGCTGAGTGATCTAGCCACCAAGCTTTGGGGTGAAAGAGGGTTTCATCAGCTGCATGAGCAGGGTGTTGCAAACATTTTATTTCAGAGATTTACTGTGAGTGGGAGGAACACCAAATCCATGAATCTTAGTCAGGATTAAGCATGAGATAGAGCTTCATGTATTCAACATCATGAAAACATCTAAAAAAACACCTTTAGATGCTTGAGTAACTTTCGCGTCAGAGATTTAGCATTTTTGAGATACAGATGTTTTTATGATTAGATCCAGTTTGTGTATTTTGAAGAATAACACTTTGGACCTAAATGACAAATAGAATCTATGTTCTGCCTCTTATGACTTCATTTTGTAGTGATAATCAATAACTGAGGCTTAGATATTAACTACCAGATAGTTAAAAAACACTTCTAAAACGTAATTGTTACTTAGCCATTGGCTTCATGTACCTAAGATTCACACTCTATTCACTACTGTAAAGTCAGGTGCTGCACGTGCATTTCCCATTAGATGTAAGCCTCTTGCCTTTTTGTGCTTGTTCCTTACAAGTAGGTTCCTTACTTCCTTACCAGTAGCCTAATTGCCGTTCTGAACCCCAGCTAAGGACATACGTGCTTCCTATTAAAGGGATTATATGGCTTTCTCTTTAGGCTGATATGAATGGGAAGCAGTGCAACATTATTGACTCTCCTGTACCTGTAAGAATCCATAATTGTAATCACTGTTTAAACTGCAATGCGGCAGGGTGACCTTTTTCATTTTGTTAATGTTTCTTGAATTCTTTTATAGATTTGCTTGATTTGCAACCAGCCCCAAACAATGGAACTCATGGCTGCCTAAACCATCTTTTAAGGAAGCCTGTTTACACCCCCCACCACCCCAAAGAAATAAGCCCTCCTTACGAATGCCCAGCTGTGGGACAAAGGGCTTTTTCAGTGAGCCCTGGCTGCTCCTGTAAGACTGCTGTGAGTACTGGAGTGGTTGACGTTGTACAAGCAGGGGGTTGTGTTGCATGCGAACAGTGAAACTGGGAATTTTCTGCTGTTTGTTTACCCTGTAACTTTGCTGCCATGGTTCTCATTGAGTACTAATTGGTATCAAAATCAGATCTTTGCCTGCGTTATTCAGGCTAGTTGCATTTATCTATTCATTTTTACCATTGCCATGTGTGTAAAGTCATGTTCAGCTGTGAAGAGCTTGGAAAATGCTTCAGAAACAAACTTTTCTGGTTTCAAGGATCTTGCTTCATTCACTTAATTATGTGGAAAGTTCCCTTCTGCAGATGTGTTGGTTTTGGGCTGTGTCTTTCGAGACTGTAGATTTGTTTGTGGCAAAAATATTCTGCAAATTGTCCATGGCTCATCTCCAGCAGACATCAGTGGGAATTCCAAATACAGAGATAACTGGCAAGGCAGCCATGCTACATTTGTTACTTTACTGTACATTTACTTTACATTTGTTACGTTACATAATAATGGCCGGTAATGTGCTTTACAAAAGATGTAGTCTAATTTTTTTTTCTTTTCTTTTATAATTTTAGGGCTTACCAGTAAGGGATTTTCATCAGCGTTTAAATCTCAGTGCAGGAGAAGGTAAGAATTTCATATGGTAAAAGAAAAAAGATAACAAAAATCTAAGAGTAATTAAAAATGCTTGATGTCTAAACCTCTCAACATCTCAAGTACCTCAGGTAAAAGTTACTTTAAACCATTCACTGAAACTGTTGCTCTAATATATATTAGTGGTTCAAATACAATCTTATTGAATTGTTTGTTCAAAATAGATGCTTATCTTTATGCATGTGTATTTGTCATGTGTTCTGAGGCATTTGAATTTTCTAGCAGTAAGTAATGAGCATTCCAGCACTGGAATCAAAAGTGGTATATATCAATGTGTCTTATGAGAAATCCCAGTAAATACTGACGTCATGATGATGGCCTGTTTTCAGTGAGGCCTAAAGATTATTTTGCATGGTGTAGCAGTTAAAACAAGCCACAGTTTCAGATTTTACTTAATTATGCTGCATTTCACTCCTGTGGTTATACGTGTGACATGTTTGAGCTGCAGCTTGTAAGAGTGTAAAGCTTTTAAGACTGTAGATTAGCTCATGAATCATAAACCAAACGTACTATTCTTAGCATAGAGCAGGTAAGATACCACGTAAATCATGAAAACTATAAGTAAAATGGGAGTATAGCTCTAGTGCTAATATCTAAAAAGATGAAATCAAGATGATAATGTTCTCGGAGAGCTGATACAGACCTTGCAATGTGTTTGTTCATAAAACCTTTTTGTTTCTTATGCAAATAAATTCTGTATTTGGCAACTGTAGTTCACTCTTAAGAATTGCAGTTATATGCCAGCTGGAGACAGAATCAAACAGTTGCTGTTTATTCAGGGCTAATTTAAGGCTTCTGATGATTTGCATAGTTTGTCCTGGCACGAAAAATAGTGGTTTAGAATTTTCTTGAGTGTTTTCCATGAACAACAGGACACTGTTTTAAAATGTGTCCCAGAACTGTTATAAAATCATTCTTTCAATGTTGTAACACTCATGAGAACAACAAAATGAAATCCAGTTAGCAAGATATAAACATGTGCCTTCACTTAGGCATGGAACATTCCACTGAAGTTGATGATCTGCTAATAAGTAGGTGAAAGCGTGAGTGTATTCTCAAATCCTGCCTTGATAAAATATAGCAGAATATGGCAAAATATGGCATATAATGATTTTAGCTCCCTTTTAAAGAAATACAAATTCAAGGCCCAATCCCAAATGTTTTGAAGATAGTAATTTGACTTGGATCATCGGTGACAGGCTTAATACTGTTCTTAATAGCAGAAATTTGCTTTTAAACTACATGAACAGTGCATTTGCTAAGGAGATAAGAAAGGTTTTATCATAGATGAAAGAAATCAAGTAACCAGCCTAGTGTTCTTTATAATTACTTAGTTTTAGTAACCTTTATATGCATATTCTTTTACTGATTTTCATAGCTTAACATCCTACAAACTACATTTGTAGTTTCATTAAAAAAGTAAAATGTCAGCCTTTTCCATCATCAGTAAAGAAATAAATGTCACAATCTTGACATTCTTTGTGGTGTGGAATTACTGTGAAATAATTTCAAAGAATCATTATTTTAAGAGGAAAGAATTGTATATAATTGCCTTGAAATTGTAAACTACATAATTGGATGATAGTGATTTATTTAATGGAAAATATACTTGAAAGGCCATGGTGACCTTCTTTATGATTCCAGTCATATAAAAGTGGGCTGAAAACTTTGGCATTTTCAACAGAAAAGTGGTATATTTATTATTTTGAAAAATTGTCATGATGTGTGGAGTTTTTATTTTACATCAGATAATTTGAAACTTGAAAACATTAATTTTTGTTTGTTTCCAGTTGGAAAAAAAATAAAATATTGAGTATTTTCATGAAACTGAAATGACTTTTTCCTGCTGACTTCTCTTGACTGCAGCATTTGATTGCAAGAACATATGCTTCTTTTGACTTATTTCTTTTTATTTTTTTTAAGTTACATGGTATTGACCCTAAAGTCAATCTCTTGCCAAGTCTGCTTTTCTCTTCAGCTTCCGTATAACAACTTACCTTGTTCTGATCCCACATAGCTTCTTTCTGCTGCAGTTTTAAAGTCTGTTAAAGACTTTGCTCCTCCACTTGGTGCAGCAGTTGGCCGACTAATATGAACAGGCAATTTTGTAGACACGTCTGCCAGAAACCCTGTGCATCTGTCTGCACATCTGTACAATTGCATGGAGTGATATCATACATAAAACATCTGCACATTCTTTCTGATGTATGCAGTCTCTCCTGCATACATAGAAGTTTGGTCTATGCCGGAGGGAGAGGAGGAAGAAAGGCTTTTTGATTATGACAGCAAGCTCATGCACATCTGAAAATCCTACCACTATGTTACTGTATTATTCACTTAGATCTCTAGTGTTCTTAATCCTTTAAATGTCATTCATCTACAACATTTGGTTTGCACTAAAATAGGCCTTTGACAGATTCCAAATCACATCAGTTGCTTACTGTCCTACCTAATCATTAAGTGAAAGTAGCCTCCACATTAAATATTTAAATCAAAGCACAAAATTAATTAAGACTAACTTTGCAACTTACTCATCTGCTGCTTTAAATGGCAAAACATTTTATTTTAAATAAGAAGTCTAGTTCCATAATGTAAATAAATATGACACATATCATTATTTTACTTTTTGCTGAAATGTCATTTAATTTGTTGTCTTATCCCTTGGAAATTAGGGTGAGACTTAGGTGAACTGGAAGTTGCTTAACAACCATTATCTATTAAACTTGTAAATAATGCTTATTTCTGCTCCAGATAAGAAAATAGAGAAACATGCTTTGCCCTATGGGCGGCCCAGAGTCTTGCAGAAGAGACATAATTACTGCCTCCTTTACCATCCCCATTATGTGAGTGGATACAGCAAGGATTATAGGATGTCTCTGTGGAGCGCATACACTGTTAACAGAGAGGTGAGTTTCTGAAGGAGGCTAAGAAGCAATCTTGAAAAGGAAAAAGTTGGGATGTCAGTTATTCCTAAATGCCTATTTCTGCTGCTCATGATATTATCTCCCAGGGAACTACTAGAAACACAAGGGATAAAAAGAGGATTCTTGTATGAGTTTCTCTTCCTGTCCCTGTATTAATAAGGATTAGCTTTGACTCCTTCCTCTGCTTGCTGCAGTTTTACTTCCAAAACCAAGCAGATCCGGTAGGAACAGCGAGGGGCCTGTGAATCCCTTGTAGCTACAACCATTGACCCCAGAGGCTCTATGAACCTGCTTGGCCATGTAGGTCTGTTAACAACGTGTTGCCAGTGCTGTCCTTATAATCTTGTCTCAAAACAGTCTGGTCTCAAAGCAGTGTTCATGGTATGGCAAGGCTCTCTGCAAAAGATAATTTCTGGGATATCTAGAGCCATTCATGCCTTGATCCATCTATTCTATCAGAAAATCATCTTGGTGAAAAAGAGAAACTGATGGAGAAAAATCTGTCCCTAACCTATACTACAATCTGTGTATTCAATGTTCATGCAGAATGCTGATCTTGTGAATGAAAACTTTTCAGGTTGCTTTTTCCATTCACAGAAAATTTAGATGTCATATCGCCTTTTAAAGAACATTAAAACGGCATAGGATGGTTTTTGGTTTGATTACTGGGGAGCTGTAAATTTTAAATAACGACTATTTTAAGTAAATCAGAGTTATGTGGCAAAATTTGCTTGCTTCTGGATATTTTGTGAGATTAATGGCATGAAACAACCACTTTCTGTAGCTATTTGCACAATGAATAGAAATGGCTACAACACATCTGGTTACCTCTCATTCTCACTCCTTAATGAACAAGCGTACTTATAACAGATTAGATTTGAAATGTTCCTTAAAAAGTAAGATCTTCTATTGCAAATTTACTTTGCCACTACAGCACTTCCTTCACACCACGGGTGCCTAACTGGCATATCTGGGTTTCCTTCTGGAAGGAGAAATTCTCCCCAGCTCAGTGAAAATTTTGAAATTTTGTTTGCTTTATTTATAACATACATGAAATGGGATGGGGTTTGTTTATGGAGTCAGCTTTTCCACCTTATAGTTAAATCTGTTCATACCATTAAAAGGAATTGCAGCTAAATATTTAGAGCTTGGATGTCCTCCCCCACACTAGAGAATTACTGAATCAGCTGTTCATGTTACCAATGTTCCTTCCTTCTCGTTCAATAGGACAAATGGGTTTCTGCTACAGAAGATATGTCCAACTGCTTACACAAGGATGTTCGTATTCCTTTTAATCATAACCAGACATGTTCATTTTACAACAATCATCCTCATCTAACCTATGGATTCCTTTCTCCTCCAAGTAAGTACATTACTTTTCTTCTACAATATATCTGACATACAACATACCTTACATAATTTTCAGTGCTGTAGGTGCAGTCTTTAATAGGTGTTCCTGCTAATTAACTGGAGGAATCAGTGATTGCTGAGTTATCGGCTACATTGCGCACTTCATTTGGCAGTTCACTTTTTATTATATGAGAAACACTGCAGGATGTTCAAGGTCCTTTATACTTCATGAAAGTTTATTAATGTGTTAGATTTCAAAAGTGACATCTTCTAGAAGAAACTGGAAGAAATGTGTATACATTGAGACGAGTCTGACAAAATAGCAAACGGCAAATTTGCTTTTTTGACAGGCATTAGTTGGAACTATCCAAAGTAAAATTAAAGGAGGCTTCCTTAAATTAAAAAAATACTCATACTTTTGTGCTTAAATTTTGAAGAGGATGAAAATCAAAACCTGTTCTGATTTTTTTTTTAAATCTATTAGAAATGTGTCCATTTTGTATCTGACAAGTGCAATTACAGTTCCTGCTGATAAGATTATTTTATTTAGGGCCTGATTCAGCATGTACTGAAGTTAGCACTAAGACCTAGGTAATATTTGAAAAGCAAAAAGCCCCACCTTGGCACTGTTAAACTGATCTTGAATCTTGCATGCAGTTGGCATTTTCATGCTCTTAAAATAATAAATCCAGTCAATTGATTGCTTTTCTATTTTTTAGACTTGCTGACAGAATCAAAGAAACCTCACTCTGATGCCTTACTTAACAGCAATATTGTGCCAATGTATCCTGCATTTAAAGGTATTTTATTTCTATGAATATTAATATACATGTTTGAATGAAAAAAACCTGCTGATTTTTGCTTACTTCCAAATCATACCAAAGGATCCCCGATTCATTTGCCTTTGTAAATTAAGAACTCCCCAGAGTATGGACTCCTTATATTAGTGAAAATTTCCTTGAAGTAGGAATATAAGTTTTGGGAAAAATGGTACACCACTGTGAACTCATAATTACTAATCATTTGGCTCATTACACAAAAGCCTAATGTGAACTTCTTCATTTAATATCTCTGATAATAACAATTATTTAGCAATTAATTAACAACGTATTAGGAGTAAGAAGAGATTTCAGGTAAATCTAAGGGTTTCATGGGGGAGCCTCACTGTGCCTCAGTCGGATCTCAGGTTAGGGTGAGACCGGAATACCAAGGGACAGTGTGGTGCATTTTGCTGCTCAGCTAGATGAAACCTTTGAGAACTATAAATGCCTCTATAATTTAGTTTCGTAGCTTAGTGTGTATTTCAGTATTCTACTGAAAACTCTCTGTGAAGTTTTACTCTAAGGTGATGTGTGCCTCTTCTGTTTTTGTGTTTCAGTGTTATGGAACTACTTCCATCAAACCCTGCTACCTGAATATGCTGCAGCCAGAAATGGTGTCAATGTAGTCAGCGGTCCTGTGTTTGATTATGACTATGATGGGATCTATGATACCCCAGAAAAGGTGAAAAGGTAAGAATCTTTCATATTCTAGTGCTATGCTTCTTTCTTCCATCTGTGGTCACAAGGTTGTGATCATTGTTATCAAAAAAAGCATGTTGCCAAGATGGGGCTCTTGGCAGGTTGTATCAGTACAGGAGGAGACAGTCAAATGGTCCTAAACAGATACAGAACTATAAAGCTAAGAGATAAACAGCAAACATCAAACAAACAAAAAAAAACTAGAAATGTATCCTGAAATTAAAGTGTAAGAAAGACAAGTAGTTGTTTCAGGAGTAATGTCTGTTAGCTTGAAACTTCATGACATTGCCTCTAGGAGTGGAAGAGTCAGGAGCTTATCCTTAGTATCATGTTTGATGCTTCCTGAGTCTAGGTAGCTGGCAGTTTCCCTACCAAGTTGTCTGTACAAATACACTAGTTACTTCCAGTTGGCAAAATTGGTTCAACCTATCAGACAGATAGGCTTAGGCTGAACTGTCAGCTCTGCTCTAGATTCTTCACAATTTCTCCTTGTGAAACTGATTTTTCAGATCAGCCAAATCTCAGTAGCAAATTTCTAATCTGGACTATACCATCAACAGGTGGAGTTTTCTTTCTAGACCTAAATTTTCTTCAGGCTGAATGCTCAGGTAGATTACTAAAATACATCTGCTAGAGTATAGCTGATTTCTGGGTCGCTTTTTCTTTGTGTAGTATGATTTGATAGATTTACAGAAAGCTCTTCTGCATTTCAGACATCCTGGTAATTCAGAAGTTCCAATTCCAACTCACTTCTTTATTGTGCTGACTAGTTGCAAAAATACTTCCGAAACTCCTTTGGAGTGTGAAGAGTCTTTAGATACCTTGTCTTTCATTGTACCTCACCGAGAAGACAACAGTGAAAGCTGCACAGTAAGTAATCTGTTCAGTGTCCATGTACAGCTGAAGCCAGGCCCAAGCTTGTTTTGCTCGCATATCAGTGATTAAACTGTTTGTGTTTTATCAGGTCAGCAGTCTTGAAAGAAGATAATATTTTTGTAAACAGAATTACTTTGAAATATGTATGCATGCTTAAATGTGAAAACTGAAGCTCCCTGTTCGTAAAGCAATGTATATAGCTGGAGGAGCTGAGTCAGTATGTTGAGAGTCAATGTGATACATGCATAACTTTCTATAGCACAAATATCCAGTCTTAATGGCTGAGAGTGGTGAAGGGTTTCTAGGAGAAGATGTGTCATCTACAAAGGAAGTTCAGTGGTAGGTCACATGTCTCCCTGAAAGCAAAAGGCAGATGTTCCCAAAGCAAAACAGTTGCTTCCAGTTAGAACAACTTCACACTTGAGAATGGATAGCTATGCTCCATATAAACCAGAATAAAGCCTGGAAAGTGTGATTACCTGTGCTACACAGAACAGTTATACAAGGCACTGACCAAGTCAAGCACAACTCTCAGCGGTAGTTTTCTAACCACCCAAGATGATGGATAGATGTTGGACTTGACATGGCATTTCTCACTGTCACCAGCTACCACAGGTGCAGTTGTTTTGTGTACTTGAGGAAGTAATAGCAAGTACTAGCAATTTAGGCAAACTTGAAAGTATTTAGAATCTAATGCTCCCAGTATATTTTAGAAGTTTGCCACCAGTTACAGCTTTCTGTCTTAGTCTTTTGTCTTTCTGTGTTGTTAAAACTCTAAAATATGTTTTTCTGATTGTTTTGGGGGAGGAAAAAAAAGTAAAAGAGACTTTTCTTTTTCTGTCTCAAAAGGAAGGCAAGTCTGAGTCCATGTGGGTTGAAGAGAGAATGAAGTTCCATACAGCCCGGGTCAAAGATATAGAATTACTTACTGGACTTAGCTTCTATCAAGACAGAAAACAGCCAGTATCTGAGATTTTGCAGTTAAAAACATATTTGCCAACCTTTGAAACAATCTGATATTTTTTTTTCCTATGGAATGAAGTGGTGTATTTCAAAACTATTCTATAAATAGACTGTTTTAATTAATACAAACCTTTTTTTTTTTTAAATAAGCTGGAACATTTATTGAGAACTCTTGACCAAAATGCCAGTAGGGAGGAGAGTGGGCATCTCATTTGTATCTCAGGGACTCCTGATGGACTATGTACAATACAGGATGATGGTGCCTGTCATTCCCACTTGAATGTGGTAGAATCGTGCCCATTACTAAATGCTACCAGCATTGGAACATGATAGTTTAAGACACTGAGGAGAATATCTTTTACATGCACTGGACAGGGAGAAGTTTATTAATCCTGTGTCAATAGTGTACTTTAAAAATAGAAGTAATTGACAGTTCTAGGAAATAATTACATGCTCAGTGATCAGTGTATCCTATTTCGTATGAAACAGGAATTACATTCTAAGGTTTGATTTCTTAAAATAATGCATAAAATATATTGAAGTTAGCAGAAAGACTTGATTCATCCACCTTCCCCAGCATAGGATAGAAATTTAACTGAACAAGCTGTTCTGTTAGCTAGGATATATTAGAACTTTACTGTCCTCTGGTGGCTCCAGCACTGAATTAGAAGTTGATGGACATTTTGCCTATGTTAATGTGCATCACCAGAATGAGTAGGAATATTATGCATCAATTCATCTAAAAAGATAATAAAAAATTAATTCAGGAAAATCCCTGAGCTCCCAGAAATAATTCTCTTCAAAATAAACTTAGATTTGATTAAGAGATTTTGCTTTCTTGAAGGATAAATGCCTTTTTAGGTTTGGTGCATGATTTTATCATTTATGGTTTTGATATCCCATTTTTGGCAAGAAAAGATATTTTTGCCTTAGTTAGAATCGTAGGAATGACCCTTTGTGGTGGCAAAGGTTTTACTCCTCAATACTTCAGTAAATTCCCAGAGGCCGCTCCGTTGTCTGTTGGCAGCACGTGATCCTAGTTGTGTTTTTAGCCGTTCAATTAGTGCTATATCCTCCAAATTCCAGCTTACATAAGTTACTGATTTAGAAAGCAGGCATTGCCAAATGCAAATCCAGAAAACCATGTAGTGAGATTTCTGGGAAGCTGTCAGGCCCCACAAACAGCTGCTAGAGGCACTAAGGTGTGTAGCAACTCCCTTCTTTTCCAGCACACATGCTATCAACTTTGTGATTAAGCCCCTATCTAAAGCTGATGAGCCAAGATTGGCTCTGTTATGTATAGAGTTAGGCATAGTCAATTATTTATATTTTGCGTATTTAAAAAAGACAATATTTCACCCACAAGTATTCTAGAAGAATGAAGAGCCTGTGTTTGAGCACTAAGCTGGGATAGCTATCTTAGAGCTTGGTCGGGAAATGTTGGTTGGATTCAAAGCCTACTGATATCAATGGAAGTTTTTCTATTAATGTCAGTTTCAGTGAGCTGAGATCTTGGGACCATTTTCTCTTTTTAACCAAATGTATTTTTCTTGATTTTTCTGTTACAAGCATGATCTTTTTTTTTCCCTCTAAAATAGTTTCACTGTGTGAAATTTAAATGTGTTGTAGCAAACTCATTGACATGACTGTGACAACATTATTCAGTGTAACTGCTTTGTGCCATTGGCTTTGACTAATAAAAACATCAGGAGATATATGCTGTTCATGACACTTTCTGTATCAATTTCTACTGGCTAATTAAGTATCAGTGTTGATGTACGGAACTCTCACTTTGTTTTAAAATGCTTTCTTTGTAAATTGTTTATATTTTTTCTGCAAACTGGAGTTGTGAAGTTGAATTCATGAGTAGCAGAGAGAACTTTGAAGAAACATGTTCAGAAACCATGATCAACAAGTATGTGGTGACGTATTCTAGCAGTTTCCTTTTGTCACAAATGAGCGATCAGTAAAGGCAGCATTTGCTAAGCCTGACTGTGGAGAAATAAGTACATTATTTGATGTTCTTATAGAAGATGCAGCTTGGGAGAGGGAAGCGGGTAGGACTAATGGTGCTGCTAAAACATGGTTAGGACAAAGTAGTAGGAAATCAGTCATCTCAAACCCTTTCAAACTGAAATGGTTCCTGGCCATGATGCCTCATTCCACACGAGAGCTTGTGAGGAGTTGCATACATACATCTCCTTTTCCAAGGCTGTGTTTGACTTTCAGACTTATAAATGTAAACAACATAATGCAAGAGACATGCACTAGTATACCAGTGAATCAGTAAAGTGGGAGGAGAGATTTACAAAATATTGTTAAATTTGTATTTGTGTTCAGTGGATGACACCAGCTCTAATAAAGGCGATTAACATCTTCAGAGAAGTGAAGCAATGCTGATTTCAATTAAAAGACATAGGCATGCTAACTTTTTTGTAAAGACAGAACATTCCTAGTATGTTCTCCACACTATATAGGAAAGTAGCCTGTCCCAATTGTAGATATAAAGGACAGATGGAAATATGAGGACAAAGACTCAGGTATATGCCTTGCTAGTACTAGTATTCAGTTACCGATCTTACTCTACACTGGACTGTGTTTTCAAAGCCTGAGGAGCCCCAAAGAACATACTAGAATCACCATCAAACTGTAGAACAGCTACAGCTCCATCTACCTGGTACAAAGCAGTTTTTCTGTTTAAATGGTACTGTTCACTGAGCTCTACTGAGTATTCTTAGTAGGTGAAACAGGAAAGTGTTGTAGCAGCACCGTGTGATGACGTGACTGTCAGCGCTGGTCAATGTAACAGCTTCTTAACATCTATTGTATAGACTGGCCTCTTACAGGAGAAAAAAAAAACAGTAGAGAGGCAATCCACAGGCTATCCCATCTGGAGTTGTGTAGCAGTGTCGTGTGTCACCAGGTAAGGCACAGCAGATGCTGTAGGTGGCAGCTGGGCTGCACCAATAAGGACAAGTGCTGACCCATCTAGAAAAGAAGCAACTGTGATCCAGACACCAATCTTGGAGACATTCCCCTGGATAACTTAAGGCAGGCAAGTGCTTGGTCAGAAAACTATTGCCATCATGCCGTTTGGAAATTTGCACTGCAGAGATACTAAAAAAATGCCATGGAAAAGCATTTGGGAATGACTTGTGCATCCTTGCTTATGCCTGAAGGATACAATCACGTCCTTTGGGTAGACTGAATTGTCAGAGTCTCAGAGCAGTCAATGATTTAGGGAAACACAACCTGTGAGCAGAGAGAGAAGAAATCCTGTGTTTGTTTAGTCTAACAAAAGGAAAGATGAGGGAATTTGTCCTGGGAGCTTCTGCAGAGGTAAAAGATTATTCCAGAGTGGACTTAGTCTTTTGACCACTATGAGACTCAAATGGCTGGCACTAGTACATCTGTGCACAGGCAGTCTGACTTCCACTTAATGCCCTGTTACCTCGTGACTGACAATCTGCTCTCTAGATATGACTTAAATAAGGACTAAAAATAGAAGGCAGGACCCTGGCCTCTGTCCTTTGAACCCTTGTTTCTCAATGCTTCTGTCTGATAAAATGGAGATAACAATGAGAGCTACACATCTGTTGTAAATAGGTTTGGAAGCACGCTGGCCATTCCCATCTCTCCTGCCACGCCACACAGCAAATCCGGTACAGGAACAGTGCCAGGAGATGAGGGAAGAACACAACAACAAAACAAATAAGCAGTTTTGACTAGAATGTGTTGTCCACCTGGGTTCATTGCGTGACTCGGCAGATGGGAGGAGTGCACAGTGGTTGCAGGGAGCAGAGAAAAGGAGGTCAGTCTGGTGCTGCTGCTGAGGCGCTCGTGCAGCCAGGCCTTCAGACACAGGTCCCCAAAGAGGTTTTGTTGCCTATATCTCACTTAGCAATCTGGCCCTCTTAGGGAAAGCTTTTCTTCTATCATAGTTATGAGCTGGGAACACATTTAACATTCAGGAGTTAACAGTATGTCAATAAGGTACTCATCGACTGGGCGCTGCTTATTTGTGCAAAGGGTGAGGCATGTTGTAAAATCTGTGGTAATGTCATTAAGAACAATACCTAACATTAAGAACAATTGCCTAACTACTGCCAAATTATGATCACCTTCTAGCATTTCCCTCTTTCTGAGGATGTAATTTTGCAATCTTAAAAATGCCCCAATAGTTTTATCTGTCTATGGGGAAATATGTGAAGGTAATACTTTACAATGTAGATTTTCCAGTCAGTTTCTGCAGGTGGTTTGTCTATCCAGAAAGAACCTAATGTATATAAAATTTACCAAATCAGCTCTGACTTTCTGAATATAAATATGTTTCTGCTAATAGCTGCTAAATTTAAGCATCCTTAAACACCAACTAGTTGCAGCCCTGCTCCCTCTAGTGTTCTTGATGTACTTTTGTTCTAGGAGCTCCCTTGAACCTTTTATAGATCTGTAAGTTACAATATGAAAATAACGAGAAGGTGAATGATCTTTATTAAAGAATTCAATGCAACATTTAGAAATATGAGTTTTTAACATCAGCAAGTTGTCTTTCTTCAGAAGAGGTTGTTTCAGGACAGGCCTATACGAAATTTTTGCCAACAAACTCAAAGTGTAATAGAATTCTCTTTGACTCTTTCAGCTGCTAAATAAAACTTGCATTATTCCCTTCATCCCACACTGCTACAGACAGCTTACTTAAGCTCAAAAAAAAAAAAAAGAAAACTTGCCTCCCTGTAATGTGGGAGGACTAGAAGGTCTCTGTTTTGAAATGGTCATCAGTACCTTTAGTCTGGTTTAATTGTATTGTTTCATAGGCAAATGAGTTATTTCAGCAAGAAATAATGTAATTCAGCAAGAAACAATGTACCCCAAAAATGCACTATAGATTTAGGACACTTGCCTGCCTAGATGGTCAGAGATCTGAATTCAAGGGTTTGCTCCAAGTCAGGTTCAATCAAGTTTTAAAAAGAAAATGAAGCCCTATCTAAACCTCTATATGAAAAAGACCTCTTCTGGCAGACGAGTTCTCAACACATTTATTATATGCTAAAACCACTGTGTCCATGCCATATGTAACACTCCTGAAATCTACCACTTGGTAACAGCACCTGCTGAAGACTACTGTCTCATCCAGTGAGTGGGTGGCTTAGGTTTCTGACTTTCTTTAGTCTGAGGAGACTGGAAATGCAAAATTATCCTTTTTAAGTGCAAGCATATAAACAAAACTTCGTAAGTTGGGAAGCAGTACCTCTGCTGCATGGGAGGGCACCCACGTTTCCAGGAAAAAGAGATTCATGGGGATGGAGAGAAAAAAAAATATATAAAAGAAAGCCTAGATCTGTACCTCTGTGGTCAGGACACTCAGCTGGGAGAGAAGGATATCCGATTCCTGACTTCTAAGACCCACAGCAAAACTCAAACCTGTTTTTGAGAAGGCATCTTGGCCAGGCCCAAAGTACCATGGCTGAGTCAATGCGTGGGGGTCAGAGCGCTGCAAAAAAGAGTGCCCATATGATGGGATAACAGGAGAACTCCTGTAACAGCCCCTGCCCACACTGGTGCTCCACTAATGAGGTGAGGAAACCACCCCGTGGCTCGTGCAAGGACTGTGCTGAGGCCTTTTACCATTTTTACTCTTTGGTGTTCCAGGGTAGAGCTAGCATGAGCCCAGCTGCTTGTTAAAGCAAAAATTTCCAAATATTTCTGTGTGGGTGCCAGCACTACCAGTGACAGCGCTTCCCACTTACATTCATAGACCCTGCGGCAATGTCCAGATGTCTGGGAAGTGCTGGAGTACCACTCTGAGGTAGCTTGTGTATCACGAGTGGTACGCCTACCATGGTTCGGGAACCTCTATATTACGGGAAACCAATCCAGGTTTGGCAGCCTGTGACTCAGACTCCCTTGGGAGAGAGTTAGTCCCTCAGTGAACTGCTGTGAGTCACCACAGCAGCCCAGAAGCTCAGGAAAGGCTGCTATGGAGACCGTGGACAAACTCGCAATAACTGTGGCAGCCAGGCAACAGATTTTAAGGGATGCCATTGCAAATTATCATATTCCTCCACAGCCACAACATGTGTTAAATTTGTGTTACCCTTCATTGCGGGTTTCATCCTTTTTATTTTTAGTTTCTCTGCTTGAATAAAACTAATACAGTAGGATGGAAAACTTTGCTAATGAGAAGACAGTAGAAGCACCTTTTGGTCATATTCATAACTTATGGATGTCTGGAAGTCAATCTGGGTGCTATAGGACTCTAGTTTCTCAACACCACAGCAAAACAATATTTCAGCACCAGCCAATGTCTGGGGTTTGAAAGAGAGATTTTCCACTCCTCTTCCTATCTCTCTGTGGCTCTGAAGGCCTTACTTTTGCTATCCTATATCCATATTGAAGCTTTGAATTTCCTGGTTGTAGAAAGCGTGTTGCTTGAAGAGGACAAATTTCCTTTTAAATCTTTTATCTTCACGGAGACAGAGGTTGGCACAGTGCGTCACTAAATTTTACTTATATTCTTTGTATTTTTTCTATTCTGTGCTGTAACAAATTGAAAACTGTAACTAGCTTCTTTGCACCGGAGAAAGGAATAATGTACAATTGTTTCACTCTTTAAAATAAGTTGTTTAGGGACACACAAAATTTAACTATCACTTAGAGATAAATTTGACTTTGAACAAATACTGACTGCAGCTGCGTTTGGTGTTACCCGGCCCTCTTCTTGTTTGATCTGATCTAACTGGCCGAAGGTCTGCTTTGCTCAGTGAACACAGTCTAAAGAAATATGGTCTCAAGAGAGTAGAAATCCAGCCAAGCCACCTAAAAAAGAATAGGCTTTCCTGACCTTTTTATGAAATACCTCACATTCTTGTATTTAGTTAACACTCCCACTGCAGATTTTAGAGATGAAAGCATACAGAGGCTGAATTACTGAACTTCAAAGAATCCATAATAAAACTATTGCAGCACATGGTTATGCTAGATAGATTAAGGAAGAATTGTTGTTTTTTTTTTCATACCTGTTACTGTGTATCAGTCCTGTGTTTCAGTCATAACAATGGAACCAATTATACCTCTGATTTTCTTTCCTTGTCCAGTGAGCTCAAATCACATGAAAATGTGTCCCTAAATCCTACTGCTGGCTTGCACAGGGCAGTATGACTCTGTATCGACACCTTTGCTTCCACTGTAGCCCAAGTAGCTTCATTCAGTCTGAAGAGATGGGGGTGGTGTTTTGACACTGAACACTCATGATTGCAGAAGAAGTACTTAAATAAAGACCATGTTTTGACCATGTCAGCAAAATCTGGCAGCAGATCTCAAGATCCAGAGGTCAGGATCTGGCCAACTTTGGCATTCACAGAGAGGAGAGATGAATTTTTGCCAAGTAGAGCACTCCTTGGTAAGTGTTCAAGGCAAGGCACGTGAAATCGGGCAGATCCTTGAGGAGAAAGGCTGCAATTCATAGACATACCCGCTAGCTGGTTCCAAATTTCTCCTAAGCGTTTCTGTTGAAAGGGCTTATAGACTCCATAACCCTGTCATCTGAGAGTGGAGATAACAGTGGTTCTGGGGAAATGGTGGCACTCATACAGATTCAACACTTGACTGGTGAAAGCTGTATTTAGCAAATTGCTAAAAGTACACAAGTAGCTCTTTGAAGACAGAAAATGCAGATTTCTGGGACATTCATAAACAATCCTTTGCAAAACATAATTTTTCCCCAAAAAAGCAAGTCATCCCAGCCAAAAATGATGTTTACGGAAGATGCATACTTTGGGCATCAAAGACAGGGTGAATCCAAAGCACTACAAGTGCAAATACCTAGTAATAAGGCACATGGAGCTGACCATCAGTCTACAAAAGTCACAGAAGCAGGTGTGCCATCATTATGACGACAGGCTCAAAACTGGGCCGTCTACAGGCCTCCCCATGAAGAAGGCGGGCGCAAGGAGAGGAATAGTTTTTGACTTGCTCCTCCATGCCTGGCACAGTGGGATCTGAAGGCCCCTTGGTCCTTGTCTGAGCCTGGTGCCAAGTCTGAGCCTCTCCGAGACTTACTGAGCATTTCCTGATAGCTTAGCTATGAGATTGGTCATACAGGTCTGAAATTCACTGAACAGCCCTTGTTAAAAGTTGTTTGGCTTGGAAAAGTGGTGTTGAGAAACCACTTGATGGTGGTTGAGTGTTGATGTCTTGCAAGGAACCTCTTTTCTCTTGGAGAAGGCCAGGGGGCAACACTGCTAAGGGACACAGTAATGAAAGCAAATCTCATGTTGATTTCCTAGCTCTATGTGATTACAAAGAGCAACCAGTTTATTACTACTGCTATTTGAAGGTGTTAGTTAAAAATCTTTGTGAGTGTTGGGTTACGAAGGAACTATATGCCACCGTCTGAGACTAACAAAAACATCCATCATTTGCCTACTGCTGCTTTGATTCTTATCAACATGAGAATTAACCGGTGCACCAAGCTCTGCCCTGCTCCATGACCGAGGGGCTAGCTGTGGCAGAGAGGATGCAGAGAACAACGCACAGCATTCCCCTTGCCCATTTGTACGCTCAGATACACTTTGTGGAAATGGCTCTGAAGTAAGGAGTCGGCTGAGGACCTTTTCCTGGTAGGATTGGGTTTGACCAGAGCATTCCACACACCAGACCAAATCTACATGAAATAGGTGCGACTCATTGTCTGTGCATGTTGGAGCGGTCGAAGGAAAGTGCATTTCCCTTCCACAATTTATACAAAAGCTGATTGGGACATAATTAGTCAACTGCAAAAAAGAAGTGCAATTACAGAAGGCAACTTTATGGGCATGCCAACAGATCCACAGCGCCTACCGCGGGATCTTCACTGCCCAAGGTGTGCGAGCAAGATCATGTCTCCTCAGACCTGGATCTCAGAGTGTTCCTGAGCTTAAGAGGCACGATGGGTAAAGAATAAGGAATTTAAAGCCTTCCTTACAGCCTGTAGTAAATAAACATCTCTGTCCTTTCAGATGGCTTTTCTAGGTGCCTTATGGTGATAACGGCAGTGACTGTTTGTTGCAGGGTACGTTGGAGGAGGTGCGGGGAGAGTCCGAGAGAGGCTTCCACAATGCTGCCTGCTCCAGAGTGGGAGAAAAAAGGGATCAGTATTAGTGTGATTTTATTCTGGGGCTTGCAGCTGACTCCAGAGGATGTGAACCTGCACGCCTGTCTTCTGCATTTTATTTTCTGCGGCTTTAATATTGATGATAGTGATGTACAAAGCATGTAAACATACGTCCAAGCAGCACATGGTGCATCAGAGTATCTCGCATGAGAATAAAAGCAATGTTCCCCAATTTCCAGACGGGCTCCTTGACAAATCAGCCTGAGCCGTTACCTGAGAGGCAGAGTGAGCCTGGCCTGCTGTCTCAAGAGCTTGCAAGCTTCAACGCTAGAGTGTGCTCGAACCTCCCACACCAGCTGCATCGCCCAACAGAAATGACAGGCAGAACTTCACAGCCCCAGCAAAGACCCATTTTTATCTATACACACTCATAAATTTTTTTAAAAAAAGATAGAAAAACATAACAAAAGCAGTCTGACTTTGTCCTCCTCCCTGTTTGGGAGAAGTGGACAGCTGAAATACAGACTCTAGAGAACAATTCTTAATTTTCTTCTTCCAGGCCAGGGTGTATCTGCAGAATCCCGCTAGCCCAGAGTGTCCCAATGCAGATATATTGAGTACAAATTCAAAGATTGGTTTAATGAAATTAATTATTTGGAGAGATCTAACACAAAAATATCAATTGCTCCTGATTATTTTGAAATAATTATTTTGTTAAAAGCATAATTGTCAATTGAGTAATAATAGCTATTATTACTTGAATAATAATGATAGTTATATTCTTATGTACTATTATTAGAAGTACCTGTTACTTCTTGCAATCAGCTTTCAACATACAGCATAAGGAGATTTTATCAGAGAGCATTAAGGTTGCTCACTGCACCGTGATTTTTGCTGAGACCCATCATACCTGTGTACATACAGTTACTAACAAATACACAATAGTTTCTAAACTGTTTTGTGATAAGGATTGTGAAGAACACAATGCAAAATCCAAAGAAAGCATTGTATTAAAACTCTCTAATTTGTTTTTAGACTATATGAAACGAAAGTACTCTTAAGGATGGAATGATATCACTTGATTTCTGCTTATAGGAAGCCTAATAATTCTTCATACAGAAAGCAGTATTTCACTCAGAGAATCACTACAGCCTCAAGGCTAGCTGCACTCCAAAGCTTTGCAATGTTCATTATATATTTACAGAGGCCAGAAAAGCCAGAATGAAAAGTCCCAGTTGCATACAAACTCAATTTTCCCAAGTAGAAAATCAGCATACTCAAATTTTATAATTGCAACTGAGGCTAACTACAATATCTGCAAAGTGGAAAGGAAAAGAGTTAGACCTTACTAGACATTCTCGCACTAGAATTATACTGTGTCAGCTAGATGTAAGAGTCCGGTCCTACAGCCTTGACTCAAGGAGAGCTGTCTTGCCAATCTTCCCCCAACAGTATTTTGTTGGGTACCTAATAAAATACCTGTAGCCTTTCTTTCTAAAGTCATCACTTTATTATGGCTCATGACCAATAGTGCTGAGCATCTAAAACACAGCAAGCAATGCAAAATCTGCCTTCCCTCATGTGCTAACGTCAGGGGGGCTTCTCGTAGATAACAGCAGTACTTGCAGGAAGATTCCCACTGAGGATGGGATCAGCATGCTCTGATCTATGTGATACTGTCAAACATGGTACTTTTCAGCAATGCGTATGGAGCTGTGACTGGAAGGAGCAATGGAAGGACATTTCAAGGAACATTTCATTTGTTGCTTTTTTCAAAAAATTATGTAATAACATAAAGATGATAAACCTCAGCAGTACAGATCTCCCCAGTAGGCCATTAGAGCTGCAGAGATGATGGGAAAACCCATCAAGAGCCATTTGTGGCAGTTCCTTGCATGCTCCTCTAACTACCATCACATATGATCTCAGAAGCTTGATCTCAGACCTTTTGGCCTCAGAACAAGGGTAGAATTTGAAGAATATGTAGAAGTGGAAAGGGCCAAACATGACTTTTTGCCTATTTCCATTGATTTGTATATTAACTCTCTTGTATATATGGTGTTCTTGAGAATTAAGTCAGAACAAATACTCTTTTCCACAGAAATCAGTGACTCTTAACACTGACTTTTCTTAGTGTGACAGAAAGTGGAAAATCATGAAAATAAATATTGCATGTCAAGATTCATGTAGTGTTACCCCCTGGCTTGGCTTTATAGGCTGCAGTGGTTGCTGGTTACTGTCATGATTTTTCCTGCTGCCTTTCATCAAAGATGTGTTTCTCACTTTGCTGTTCATTCACAGATAAGAGTGTGCAGACTTTTCACAGTTTTATCTCTTTGCACAGTATTATCTCTTTGTCTTTCTCTTGTTGGCTACCAAACTGAATCCCGGAGGTACTGTGTCCTCTCTCATTTTCACCACTCTTCTCTCCCTGCTGGGCTCTCCCCTGGGGATGATGCTGCCCGACAGCGGAGGGGCTGGTGCAGCTGTCGGCTGGGCGATACCAAATATTGTATCAGCAAAGGACACTGCTCCTGTAGTGTAACCAAAGTGCAAGGCCACGGCAAGGTGAATTCCTCAAGAGGATAATGTTGTGGCAAATCACAAAGCCCATGGCCAGATCTCTCACTGAATATTGTCTTGGCTTGAGAATAAAGACTTTTTTTTTAAGTGTGTGATTTAGGATGTAAAGTGTAAATAGCACCACAGAATATTATGAACACACTTAATACCTTCATAGCAATTACATTATTAAAGCTTTAACAGTACATCAATATTTCAGCTTTATCTTGAGTTCTGGCCCACTACATACATTTAAAAGATACCACTGCCTTATCCCCTCTCTAGTAAACTATAACATTAGTTATTTACAGAATGTCTTCCTTTGCAATTCCCCCCATCTGTGCTTGCCCACTGAACACCATGGATCCCTGTGGCCTCCTGGCAGCCCTTCCTGGTGCAGAGCCCTCTGCGCCTTCCCTAATTGTCCCAGAACTTAGGTCCACAGCTGAGCTAAACCTGCACAAACCTGAATCAAACAGCTAGGCCAACCTAAGTCCATTGGAAAGCACATGCCAAGCATTTAGACCATGAGAAGCACAATTTAGTAGCTGCTGAAAGTTGTAAAATCCCTGGTTTTAGTAGGATGTATTTCATGCAACATGCCTCTCCTGGATGGCGCACTACTTTCAGTGGCCCAGCTAATTTGACCAGGGAGTGCCTGGAGCCCCACCGGGTTGTGTTTACACCACAGGATGTGTTAGAAACGCCTTGGTCCTACCACCAGGGCTGTAAAATGCTTTGTCCCGAGCAACATAAACACTGTGGCTACTGCCATTGGGATTTACTTAACATTAAGCAAGAGTAAATACTCCTGCATTTGGCTCTGTCTCAATAATGGGTAGGAGTTGAAGGATGCTGTCATAACAAACAGTCAAAATATGCTCCCTGAGGGACTTTTCAGAAAGTCTCTGAATTAGTTGCTCTGGGGGTGTGGGCTCGAACTGGGGAGAGCAGCTGAAATGGCCAGACCAGCAGTAATGGTTGCTCTTTGCTATGGGAGCCACACACAGTCATCCTGCGGAGCGGCAACCTTAGTCATGTTCCTAAAATCTGTTCAAACTTTAAATGTGTTGAAGGCTTCAGTACAGTTTGGGAACAGGTTCTTTGAAGAAATTCCTGGTATTTCCTGGTTCCAGTGAGGCTGAAAAACACTGTGAGAATGTGGTGGTTTTGGGTATGTCCATTTATGGGCATGAATCAAAGGAACTGCAGGGAGGAAAAAAGTGGAAAATGAGAGGAAAAATAAGTTAACTGAGCTACTTCCTTTCTTAGATTCTTCTTGGTTTTGGGGCAAAGCCTTGCACTGGTATTTCATCCCAACTTCTCCTTGCTAACTACTTCCATATGTAGACATAGTGTAACATCAGTTATAGCCACATTTAAGCACTGTTTTTAAAGAACTTAGGATTTTGGTGGTAGGATACAAAGTCAGAATGGTTGAATTATTATATGTTTCGGTAAGAATACTACTGTTCCTTCATACTTCTAATGTCATTTTAGCAGTGAGGAGTACTCTCTTCAAGGGCAACATCCGAAAAAGCTATGTTACATGAGAAAATACAAATGATTAGTTATATTGTGTGCTATTTCTAGTGATGTGTCCAAGAGCCGGTTTTCTCAGCTGAGTCTCTGTCTTTGTGAGACAAGTAACTGGATACTGTTCAAAGACTTATTTGTTCCTGTGTGGTTACAGATCATTAAAAGTGGCTCATTCTTGAGGAGTTTGTTAACTAGTGTCTTTTGAGATGTTTCTTAGCTCCGAGGAATCTGACAAATTTCCATCTGGAGAGTAGAGTCTGTTTCATATGAAAGAGCCATAATCCGTGTCTGTTGTTCACATCTGTATTGTGTTAGAAAGCTAAGCTACAAATCCATGCAAATGTATTATGGTGCAAAATTCTGAAATACGACAGCTTAGAGTTATTTCACAAATTGTTTGATACTGTAGTCTCCAGCCACCTAGAATTCCTGTTTAATGATCAACTGAGTATCACTTATTAAATGAGTGTCAAGTATACATGCATTCTTGTAGATCCATTTTAAGGAGATAGTTATTTGAATGAAATCACTTTCATATATGAATAAAGTGTTTACAAGTATAGTAGCAAACCCACGTGACAGAATATTCTGACAGAATTTCCAAAACAGGGCATTTGGAAGCAATGTGAGCCAATATCCTCTCCTGTAAAAGTGATTTGGGCCTTTTGAAGTAAGTTTTTAATCTGCCATCTATCTCAGGCATGAAAAATGATAACAGGAAATATCACTATTGTTGAAAGACCCACATTTTACCCATCATTTAAGATGCCACAGATGCCACATGAGGTGTCACTTTTTTCAGAATGCTCTTGAAAGAAAGACAGTATGAAGCACATGTACATTTTTGTTTAACCTTACAAAAAGTAAGGTTAAACATCTCTTGGCCTTCAGAGATAAAACCTTCAGAGGTATCGTGCCCTGGGAAGTGGGGTAAAACCTATGTTTCTACCAGAGAAGTGCATGTGTTCTTGGACAACAGAGCTGCAAATCATTATGTTGCAGTGACACCTGCGATTTATGATCCCTGATATGTCAGGGTAGAGCAGCAACTTGCCAAACAGATTTGCATATGCAGTGTACTTCCTTATTTTAGTTCAGTGTTAAGAGCAAACTACCATAAAAACTCGCTGATAGCAAGCTGCTTAAGTCTCTTGTTTTCCAGTCTGTGACACAGTGCAAAAAACTGTCTCACAGCAGGCAAAGCATCTGCATCATCCCATCATCAGGCATTATCTGCTGTTTTGGGGAACCCTTCCATGGCCATCCTTAATCACAGATGGTCCTCCCTGAACTGCTACTTCACTGCAGCAATGATGTGTCCTTGTACAGCAGGCACTACCACCCAGCGCTGTGGGACCGTGCACCTTGGATATGTGATATACAACCCATACCATAGAGCACCGGGAGTAAATGCCATGTGTGCCCCATGAGAAGCTCAGAAGACACTTGAGGCTGATGTTACAGGAAATGGCCATTCTTATAAAGTCTGATATCAATTTGGTAACCCCACTAGAAAAACCCCTCTTTCCATGAGAACTCTTGCAGGTCTGGAATGAAAGAGATTATCTTATTATTCGGGGTCAGAGAGGAGCAGCTGGACAACCTGTCCTTGTGGCTGTACAAATGTATGTTTTAAGTGTTTCCAGAGTGAACCAAACGTCTGCATCATATTCATAACCTGGAAAAAAAAAAAAAAGAGAAAGAGAAAACCCTGGAGAGTCTTAGGGAGTGCTAGATCCAGAGGCTACCCGAAACTGTTTCATATGGACACAAAAAGCCACTTCCTCATGCCATGAGAATTCCTCATATTTTTGAGAGGAAGGGAAAATGCTTCTACGGCCCTGTCTGCAGTCTGGGGAGGTTACTGACATCCCATTTGCTCCGGTCTCTGTTGTCAGTCGTAAGTCAAAGCTGGTGTTATACTGATCTGCTGTGTGGGATAGGAAGGTCCTCAGGGAGGGTGGACACTTTCATAGTTTTAACACTCTTCCACCACCAGGAAATTTGGGATTGATCTTGTTTTCTGGTAAAGGACTTTTGCTGGACATAATGTGTTTAATCTGAAAGCAAGAGCTTACACTTTTAGTGCTAAAGTTAACTTTAATTAATAGAGGGGAAAAGAAAGTCTCTTATAAATGCAGGACTGAGCACAGGTCTAAAGTTTCCCTTTCAACTTTATGGGATGGAAGAAAGTGACTCATATCTGTCCTTACACTGTTTTTATATTTGAGAAGAACATTTGGACTGTTATCAAAATGTGTAGCTCTTACAACGCCTTTCATCTGTTGGCCACACAAGTGGCTCTGCACGAATCAAAAGATCAATGTACATTTTACAGAGAACTGAAATAGAAAGGTACAGTGATTTTCTCCCAATCAACAGGTAGGGCAATGATACAGGTATTTAGCATCTGAGTTGAGTGCTCTGTCTACCATACCATCCTAAGGTCTTTGTTCAAGTAAAATCAGGCCTAAGCTGGCTCTGCTCTGAGAGGAGTTTATACCAGAACATCTTAGAAGGCCTCTTCCAACTTAATTATTCTGTAGTAAAACTCATCATAGCTTTAGTGAGAATTTTACCCAAGTCTGGACTTTTGGATTTGACACTAAAGCCTGGAACACTTCAGCTCAGCCACTTTAAAAGCCATTTTCCTTGACTCACCTAAAACAAGTCTTTACCCATGAAACAATTCAATTATGTTAAGCACATAGCATGGAGTGTTATAGAAGGAGCTGAAATATTATGGTAACAAACCAGCTCAGTTCAAAGCCACCACATGTAATCATGTAAGAAATCTGCTGCACTTTTTAATGTAATATTGGGCTTGACAAAATGAGGCTTGCATTACTCCCCTTTCAAAATTCAGAAGAGTAATAAACTCTAGCTGCTTGCTAGTAACAGAAGTATTTGGTGACCTCAAATCTCCAAATTTACATCTGAGTGTATGTGTTTCTGGACAAGGAAACTAAGTAATACTTGAGTTTGGCTAGTGCAAAGCAACTCCATTTGAGAAGCAAGTCAGATAACAGTGAGGATTAAAGATAAAAGAAATGCCAAGTCATTTATATAAAAAATATAAATACTTTATTTTCAACTAAAAAGGTGCAAACGTAACTTTTGGTCACACTTTTCAACACATAAACTGTCCAATGAATAGCCATAGTCAAAGAAAGAAACAAATGCTCTTGAGTGGAAAGACCAATCAGCTACAAGAGAGCTATTTTCATGTTACCATGCGTTCGTTAAAGCTGAGGCAAATGTATTTTGCCAGACAGATGGGTGCTCAGTAGGCATACAGACACCTCAACTCTAACAAATCTCTCCATCTTCATTTCAATTCACCATTTCATGCTATCTGAACAATTTCCACTAGAGTATCAATTTCATGCTTTGAATGCATTGTCAAACAAGCTTGAGATCCTACCTATCTTGTTCCAAAAAAAGAAGGCTATCATTAAAATATCAAAGCATTAAACAAAGGCACAAAAATTTAAATTAATTTAGATAAATGTACAAATATATATACACACAGTATTTACAATATTAATTAAAAGTAGCTTGTTACAGGTAAATTAACTGTCACAAGCCATCCAGTCTAATAGACATGATTCTGATTCTTGTTGCCCAAGCCATAGGAATCAGAGTGTCAAAGCGGAAACATTACTGTCCTGACTAACAGGACACCTTCGGTGTAGCACGTTGCTGGGTGAAGGTTTGCACTCCAGCCCTTGCTGTCACCAAACCCATGTCAGCAAACATGCCAACGGTCTCCTCAATTGCACTACTAGGTGAAACACATGGCACCACACTAAGGGAACATCTGCTTGGATCTGGTTTTCCTGCACACTTCCCTTAACCCCTTCACACCACCTCATGAACAGTACGTTCTGAAGTTGTGTCTTGCTGTGGTCCCACTGTCCATTTTACTTTCTTCTTCAAACCACCGTTTGGGGTCAGTAGACAATCAGTCTTAAGTCACATGGAGCGGTTTGTTGAACTTAAACAGATTTAAATACCTTGTGCTATTGAATCGTGTTTACAAAATGAGATGCAAATCAGTTCAAGTTTAGAATCTTGTCAGCGTCTCGTCTTCTGGCTTTATGCCATGTCTCCATACATCTTCCTGTAGTAGAGAGACTCAAAGATGTCATTGTCTCCAGGGCAGTTGTAGTGGCACACGCAGGTCTTGATGAACATCATTCTCCGCTTCATGATCTCCCCATCAGGGCACTTGAACTCCACAGGGAGGGTGGCTGTTTTGTGGGGCGTGCAGCAGCGCCCGTCAGTGCAGACACCACAGAACTTAGCTCTGTAGGTCTTCACGCTGGTGCAGCCAGACAGCTCAAACTTGATGGGCTTGGAGATTTTGGGCGTGCGAATGCACTTTTTGCCTTTCTGTTAGGATGCAAGCAAATACAATGTGTTTAGAAGACAGGCTGTGACACTGCATTATGTTTTCACGCTAAGAGCAGGCAGACACACTAATCCTTACTAAGTTCTCCTCTCAAGCATATTGTTTTACACAGTGCTGTAACACTGTGTGAGAGCATTAAGGATATTTAACTGTTAAATATTCATTACTGGGGCAAAACATTTTCAAGGTAAACTGTTGAAACAGACCCCCTGTCAGAACCATACATTTCTTATTGGTAAAACACTGGATCTTTGCCCTAGTAGACCATACTTCAAAGATGAAGCAACTTACCTTGATGTTCTCCTCCAGGTCTGCTTCACAAGGTCTGACCATGCAGAGTCTGCTCTGCTTCTCCAGCCGGCAGAAGGCGTTATCGTTGGTGACCCTGGTGGAGATGCCCATGCCGCAGGTCTTGGAGCAAGCGCTCCACTCGGTGGTCTGCACCAGGCAGTTGGCCCGCATCATCGTTGGGTCTGGACCGTAAGTGTCTTCCAGCCTGTAAGCTGCAGAGGACACACAGGATGAGACCCCCATATGCACTCCTGCCCTGCTGAGGACCCTCCTCCCTTTTCTGGAGAAATTCAAGCATGAAGGAGCCCCCACTCACCAGCGAGCGCGGGTCCCACAGCGGTCTGCTCCTTGGCCTCGTCGCACACCCACTCCTCGCAGCACTTGCCAGGGAGTTTCACCCTCCGCGGGTAGGGGCAGTCGGGGCTGGGCAGGCGGACGTCCATGCTGCAGAGGGGCACGCAGCCCACCGCCCCGTCCAGGCAGGTGCACTGGTACTTGCAGCTGCTCTGGAAGGACTCGCCGCTGCGGTACACCATGCCGCCGAAGACGCACGGCGCGCCGTCCCGAGCTGCAAGAGCAGGAGGGCAGCGTGAGGCAGGTGCTGCGGGCAACGCTGCGGCCCTGCAGGGCTCCCCCGCTCGACCACGCTGTGGGGCTTGAGCAGCCCCCGCGGTGCCTAGTGTTCAGGTCCCCCCAACTCACCGGTGCAGACGCCGATGCGGCGGTTGGCGGGGGAGCCGAAGTCGCAGAAGAGGCCCTTGTGGTGGTCGCAGGGGTCGCGCTCGGTGCAGAGCTCGCCCAGCTGCTTGGCGCACACGCGGCAGCAGCCACAGCCGTCGGGCACGAGCGAGACGCCGGCGGGGCACACGGGCGCGGGCCCGCACTGGCACTGCCCTCCGCACTCCTGGCTCCGCGCATCCTGCACCGCACGGGACAGAGGGGCGACGTTAGCCGCGCCGCCGGCACCGGCTCCGCGGGCACGGGGCGCCGGGACGGGCGGCGGGCACTTACCGGGCACAGCAGGGCGAGGAGGAGGAGAGCGGCGGCGAGGCTGGCGGGGGCCATTCCGCGGCGGCGGAGGGAGGAGGAGGAGGAGGAGGATGAAGGCTGCGGGCTGAGGCGAGGGGAAGCGAAGTGGCGGCCGGGCGCTTCGCTCTCAGCGCTGTCCGGCGGTGCCGTCGGCGGCGCGGGCCGGTATCGCGGCGGGTGTCGGAGCGGCGGGTGTCGGAGCTGCTGTCGCTGCTGCCGCCGCTGCCGGTGCCGGTGCGTCGCGTCTGGAGGGAGGCGGTGCGAGCGAGTGCGGAGCGCCGCGGCGGGCGCCGCTTTATA
>JAWLRI010000367.1:3943935-3987192 GCA_034781795.1 Crypturellus tataupa | reverse complement strand
TTGGCCTTCTTGGCCACGAGGGCACACTGCTGCCTCATGGTCAACTTGTCGTCCACCACGATGCCCAGGTCCTTCTCTGCAGAGCTGCTCTCCAGCAGGTCGGTCCCCAGCCTGTACTGGTGTTTGGGGTTATTTCTCCCCAGGTGCAGGACCGTGCACTTGGCCTTGTTGAATTTCATGAGGTTTTTGACCGTCCAGTTGTCTAGTCTGTCCAGGTCCCTCAACCTGTAGGGACCAGGAATGTAGCTCACATTGCAACAGGTTATAGTATGTTTTAACTTTGAACAAGCCAGTCTCCGTCATATGTATCTATATGTGAAACATTTAGGGCTTATACGTGTATGCTTGATTTTTTGAAAAATTATTATTTGGGAGAGATTAGGAAATGGTTACATGAGTTTATCTATCTTCTCCTTGTCACCCTCAGCTTGAACTTTGTTTATTTCCTTCACGATGAACAAAGTCCATAAGTCCTGTGAGATTTGTTTATTCACGTTGTCCAATATAGTAGGATCAGTAGTGACACATTTGGGGCTGGTAAACAGAGTGCTTTCTCTGTGGGGAAGGAGAGAGGTCATTCTATCTGAAATTGGCTTGTTTTTGATGCAACCTAGGTGAATTAATCTCCGTATAATGTATCATGGGCTTTCTGTTTATGCAGGCCTTCTTGAGGTTAGAGAGAGATCATTATTGAATAGGTCTATAAATTATTCTGTCTCTGGAGAACTTGATAAGCCGACTGTGTCAAGAGACCTATAGAGTAGCATAATGACCTCAATATATGACTATATTATTTTAGAGGTAGCTTGATTTTCAGGAAAATGGTTCTCCTGGTTCACCTACCTACTTGGCTGGCATTTTTTCAGCTAGTGATCTGTGGTATGTGAGCTGTGTAAATACATCTGTACAACTGACGTAGATGAGGGAACTAGGATGTAACCTACAACAGCCAAGGTGGCTTCCTTATTGACCTGCGGATGTGTGTGAAATTCAGTAACTACCGGATCGAGTCTGAAAGCCGTCTTATGATGCTAATCTCACTGGTGCCTGTGGGAGCTTCTCTGTCAGACAACTTTTCACACAGAGACGAGAAAAGTAGATTCGGGAATAAATGCGCATTGTCGAGGAAGTGGGGACATTTCTGAGATATTTTGATTTCCTGCCAGAACTCATGGAGGAAGCGATAACTATCATCTGTAGTTTTTGTTTCAACTCAGTTGTGTTAAAAAGCCATGGTCCTAGGTCTTCTAGAGTTTATAACCATGCTGCTACAATTGTCATGGGGATAAGCATCCTTTAAGTAATAAGCATGAAGCTTTAAATATATCGGGATTCATACTGACAGCAAGCGTTCTTTTGCTGGACCTGCGTGTTTGTTTTGACTGATTTGGACAATGGAGTTTCTATGAAGTTTGAGTGCATGAAGCTATTTATCTGAGGTGTGATCCTTGTAAGGAAGCTACCTATGTTGGATCTTGTGGAGAAGTCTAACCTTAATAGCATGGTAAATCTTTATGATTATAAAAGATTGAAATATGACATAGCAGGAGAAGGCAATTCATCAGTTGCCTTTTGACATTACCATGTGAGACTTCCAAGGATTTGACAATCCTAGAACTATGCTAATCAATGCTCACCCTAGAACCTTAAGAGCCTCCAAATACAAAACATTCAGTTGAGTTTTAAAAAGATATAAAGTAGTCAACTCTTTTTTTTTCCCCCATGCTGCTCTTAAGACAGAGGATTCAATTTCAAAATCCTTGGGGACAACTTTCTTATTTTATTGTCTTACTTTCAGTGAGACTTATTCTAGGTCTTTACATGGTTTCTTTATTTTGTAAACAGCTTACGAATAGCAGCAATACAGTACGTGACTTGTGATGTGTGCTTGGAATTTCTTTTTTGCCATCAAGCTGCCACAGGGGGGAGTAGAAGTTTGGGAAGGACTGTGCTGCCCAATAAGTTATTCCCTGGTGCAAGTGATGTACACCCCTTGAATGCAATACCATAGAAGATGTCTTACATGGAGAAAAATGGATTAAAAAAAAAAAAGAATGTATATACTAGGAATTAAAGGCTTCAACTGGAAGAAGGTTTATGCAGCTGGGACAAGCTGAATGGTTCACTGCATTGCAAAAACCACGCTGTTTTTCTTATTCATTCCAGCCAGCTTTTCTATCCAGATGTAAGGCAAATATGAGTGAACTATTTTCCTGCCTCAAAACAGAAATAACTTGTGGGAGTTGGACAGTATTTGCAACATCGCTGTCGATCTTACAAAAGGCTTTTCCCACGTTAGGTCTATTTGCTAATGAAGAAAAAATGCTGTGCATCTTTGCAAGGCAGAGGACACACTGAGGGAAGTTTGCTAGTTTGATAGGAAAGGACTGTGCCTGTGGGATTATTAAGCTCGATGAAATCCACTCTACCCACTTAAAACATGAGTAATTGTAACCTAGATGGATTGAGAATAGCAATGATGAGAAGGGGAGATGCATTCCCTGAGTCTTGGCCCTGGGTGTGTGTTATTCTTAGTTTGATGTTGGTAAATTCAATGCCTGTTTTACAACCTGGTGCCTAATCTGCACACACACACAGATAAAGAGAGTTAATGGTGCCTTTTCCAAAAAAGACTTAAGGAATATCTAGGTTAAATGGAACAATATTAAATGTATTGAAAGTCTCAAAGAATGCCAGTCTGTTTTTGCTCAACATCATTTATGTATTTGGATAACTTGTGCCTAAACCTGAAGGTTCTAGGCTTTTCTTAGGGAAAGTATGTTACATGTTACGGGAGTTAAATAGACTTAAATAGAGTGCAATAGAGTTAAATAGAGTGCAAATAAAGTGCAAACAGGAAAAAAAGATAAACTGAAAAATATTCAGAGCAAATTTTATTTTTTCCATTAGTTTCACTGATGCACGAGTTTTAGAAGAAATGCAAATCACAAATAGACTGAATGTTGTCCTACAGTTTATTGCACTCACCTGGAATCTTGCAGCAATCAAGACATGGAGAACTGAGTGCAGAGGCAAATTTTAAAATACCTACACTTCTATCCCTCTCTTCTGAAAGCACATTCAGCTTGGTTTGCTGCAACTTTTCTTATAGAACATTTACTGAGAAAAATGGTAGGAGTCTGTGACTATATTAAAGAAAGTAGTAAAAAGGAAAGCACTTAACAATGGAAAAATCTAGAGCGTTTTTACAATGGACAGTGCAAAGATTTTCATTCCGAACATGGTGTGTGTTTCTTAACATTTGAAGCATCAATACGTGCATAAAATCAAAACCAACAGCAAGAACAGCATTATGTGATTTTTCACAACCCATTCTGTGGCCTTTCAGTTTTCACCAGTTTGTTCTTTTCAGGAGGGAAAAAAATACAAATTTTGAGGGAAATTACAGCAATGCTTTTTGGGGCGGATTTAAGTCTTCCAAAAATTTGGCTAAATTTGTTATAACTCTCATACTTCCACCCTTCATCATGGTTTAGTCCTTGGATAGGATGAATGGATAGGATACTTACTATAATGCACTGGAATCATTCTTTTGGTTCAGATGATATCCGATTGCTTTTGTATTTCTGCTGCGATAACGCAAACATTTGTTCCTGAAAAGAATCTCTTTTACCTTATATTCTGAGCTGATGCATAATGTACTTTTGACATTTAAAAAACATTGTTTTATTATGATATAATTCCAGCAAAAAATGCACATGTTTTGTTCAAAGCCAAATTAGCTGATGAATGGATGACATGTCTGATTCTTATTTCTTGAAGGCCATCAGTGCAAATGCTGCCAAAGTTATGTTTTTGCTCAAAATTCCTTCTTTTCCTGTTCCTGCTTTTCTTACAGACCAACAGAGAGCACTAGACTCTCCCCACTTAATTAAAAGCAAAACAACAAATGATTAAATGAATATGCATAAAGTAAAAAGTAAAGCTAAGGTAACTAAAATATCTGTCCTGCAGTTATTTATGAAGACAGCCAAACTCGAGCATGTTTGCAGGACTGGAAGTATATTTAATACTCCCAAACTAGATGAACAGAAACATTAGTATTTTGAAGAGGATTATGGTGGGAATAACAAAGAAAGTAGCAAGGGAAAACAGCTTCAAAAGGTTAAGAGAGTACAGATCCCATAATTGGTGTTATATGGAGCCACATTTTGATGCCAGTGAGACTTTTGACATTGATTCCCATGAAAATAGGCCCAAACTCTGTAATGCCCTTGACCAATGACTGCTTTTCCTTGAAAGGAAGTCTGTAGTCAGGAAAATAACACAAACAGCAAACAGCAGGTTTTTGTTATGACGGTGCAATCCTTTTATGCCGCTGTTTTCAGTAAGTTTCTGTTTTAGCTATCAGCTATCATTTTAAAAAATCAGTTCAATTTTCCCAGGTATGGGTATATGAAGTACACAGCTGTGTAACAGCTTGCTCCAGTACCAGAATGATAGCTAAATGTCTTAAAAAGGAAAGAAAGTTGTAATGTTTCTACAAGAAAATGAAAACTGAAAAAGAAACTTGGTACACAAAACTAAGAAACTAGCTGAATTTAAAGATACTGAGCACATTCTTTAAATTTAACTTGTATCTTAGTTTACCTTAATAAGCAAATTAGGCACATAATGTCTACCTTTTATACGAGTTGTAAGCATAAACATCCTAGTTATAATACTTGGTAGAAAGTGCCTTTCATCACCTCCACATAAGTAATTATGTTCATTTTGCTCAGGGATTCAATTTCAGGGTGAGACCAAATAACAAAGAAAGAGCTTCAACCCGAGGGAGTTTCCACATGGAAATTACAAACCATGAATCGAGTAAGTGTGGGGGATGAGATAACTCTTAGACACACACAGCTAGACAGAGCTATATTTAGCTCTAGCAGACTGACTATAGGACGGTGATCACATTCTGCCTGACCAATTCCTAAGTCTCATTCAGGTTCCTTTTTTAAAATTATAGGTGAAGGTGTAGGTGAAGGCTTGTTTACTTGCCCTGAAGACTATCAGATTGTGCTCTGGGAAAAGGAGCTAATTCCAGGTGTACTGCAGGCTTCTTCTGCCAAGAAAACACACTGGCCTCAGGGACTGGTTTGCACTTCTCTCTTAAGCACTTCTCTCTTACCCTTTCAGTCCTGTCTTGACACAGTCATGGGCGAGCCAGTGAGGTGCTTTCAGACTTCCAGTCTTACGTCCTTGCTGATGAGTGAGGAGGAGGAGATTTTTCTCTACCTGTCCTACACTGCCCCTTGACCTTGTTTTGTAAAATATTAATTTACTCTCACAAGATTTCTTTGCCAAATCAACTATCAACTCTCTGATTATTTCCTCTGTTAGTCCAGATGAGGAATTTTATGGGATATTCCATAGGTGGATGAGGAAGGCACATAGCAAGGATGTGGAAAGATGTGGCAGATAGACCATATAGGAGTCTTACAGATTTATTCTTGCAGATTTGTACAGTAACTTGGGCAATGCTCTTGACATGTCAGCTTTCCAAGCTAGGAAAGTTGCTGTATTTCCTTAAAATATTTCTGGAGATGTTTCTGTGGTTTGTCAGACCTAAAAATAAACTGCGATCTAAAAATGATCTAAATGATCTAAAAATAAACTATGATTATTAAGATTTTTGACAATTTTTTTTTTTTTTGAGAGAGTATAAAAGACATGGTTTTCCTCCTAGGGATCCTGTCAGAGCTACACTCAGACTACCAAAATCCCTTTCAAATCTCTGATTTTTTTTTTTAAGTTTCAATTTGAGGCATCCATCTGTCTATCTCTTCATCTAACTTATGCATACCATCATTTTTGTCAACTGACAAAAAAGGTCACAAGGGATATTTGTCATCTGTCACATAAATTGCAAAGGAAAATGGAAATCTTTCATCAAAGTTTGTTTTCATAAGAAAGCATCTTCCGGATGAAATAGACCATGTTTGTCACTTGTATTACTTTTCAAAAAAATGTAGCTTATCAAAAACTTGGAATTCTTTTTTAACATGTCTTTAACATTATTTCTTAACAGAACATTGATCCTCTTTTGATTTTAAAAGTGAAGAACATTGGTGGGGTTGTTTTGAAATTCATTTGCTATCAATAATTTACTGGTCTTGATTTGCCTGAAAAATGCATTTACGATTTTCATTGGAAAATTTCAGAGGAAATTTTTTAATGTTTGTGGAGTTAAAGTGGAGTTTTTTTCAAGGAACAGAAAATTCATTTTTGGCCCATATTAGGGAACACTTAAAAATATACTGTGAGTCATTTTGAGTCATCAAAGCCTATCATGTAAAAACAAATTTGTTAACACGGTTGTGCTGTTTTCTATCACTACTTATTTCTAAAACAAATCCAACTGATGTGAATGGTTTGCAGTAAAAAAGCCTTAGTTCAAAGTAGTTCAAAGACTTGGTTTTGGATATCAGACCTGCGGGGGATCCAGCATGGAGAACTTCCTTGGAGACCATCAGCAACTGTTCTGCATCTTCTGTGCTTCTGCTTGATTTCTGTGCTTGAACATGCATTTGTATTGTTGAACATAAATATAGGCTAAATGCTTCTTGCTAAAGCTTTATTACCTGGGATGAAATGCTACTGGTAGGTAGCACTTCTCCCTCCCTAGAGTTAGAGAGGGAGGTACTGAGGTGTAGAGCAGAAAGGATGGCATCTCATGAGAGGTTGCTTTGAGAGCTGGTGTTACTAAAACACCTTCTGATAACACTCATCTGGGAGTCCTCCTACCCTTACAGTTGCTTCACAAACATTTTAATATTTGTAAAGTTTTCTCTAAATGGGCTACAGGACCCATCTAACACAGAGAAGTTTCCCAGTGACTATTTACAGTGGCCCTAATGGGACTTTTGCCATAATCCCTCTGAAAGAAGGGGACATTCTCAGAGGACTCAAGTGTGGGCTACACTGCGGGTGCCTCCAGCTCTGAGAGTTGATGTAGGTTATTCCTTCATGGATTTTCCTGCCATTCATAGCAACAGGCAATAGATTTCCACACTTGTCAGTGTTACCAGCAGTTGCTCTTTCAGAATTGCGGCTTTGCAGATTAGCACAGAGAAAAGCTAATGTACCTTATCTACCGCCACCCAAGTGCACAGGTTGGAAGAATCACCCTTTCAGCAAAGAAAAAAAAAAACAACCAAAAAAAAAAGCAGAAAAAAGAAGCCACATGACCCCTATTCCTGTGTACTGATGTAATTCCCAATCTATTTTAAGCCTCATCATCATCTGTCGGTCTTATCTAAAACAAGCAGAAAATATAGTGGATGTTGCTTCTCATTAGGAAATAGCATTTAGTTTTCTTTCAAGCAGCACAATAAAATACCAAGGGAATAGTCTTCAGCTTCCCATGTTTTATTTTATTTTTTTAATACTTGTGTTCATTTTCAAAACCATTTGGATCTGAGATCTTTTTTTTCTTTCCACTGCTGATTTGTTTGTTGGAAGGCTGCTTTCTCACCCTATTTGGATGTTAAGAGGCTCTCTATTTTTCCATTTCTGGAATACCCATTCACGGCTCTGTATTTCTCATGTAAACCCTAGGAATTTGCAGTGTGTTTATTGGTCTCTCACCAGCTGCAATTTATCTCCTGTAAGATTTAGTTTCAACATTTCTTTCAAATACTGTTATATCAATTGTCCCTGCTGGAGCAGGGGGATTGGACTAGATGATCTCTAGAGGTCCCTTCCAACCTTTTACCTTTCTGTGATTCTGTGATTTTGTTCATGGAGTAGTTCTGCTGTAAGCCTAGGAGTTTAAATGACAGTGTTCCTAAAGGATCTAAGAAACAAGATAATTACAACATAGAGGATTTATATCATTTGCTGAATGAGCAAATTTAAGGTATAATTGAAGAGGTGAAAGCTTTTAATAGTAATCTAGTGTCCAAAAGATGTTGCTGGAATGCACAGTGCTGCACAGCCCCTGTGTGCAAGAGACCATACTCAAGTCCTCACTTTGCCTCGTACTGTACAGATCAAGAGACTTCACATGTAAAAGAGCTTGTAAAATCTGAAAGCAAGTGAGAGCCAAGGCCCCAGAAACGGGAGGGATGAAGGATGGATATATCATCAGGAGGAGGTAAGTTAGTTTGACTTTAGGGGTCTTGCAGTTGAAAGGAGAGTGGTGGTTATATACAGGACTGTGGTATCACAAGAATGGAGAATGGAGAGAGGATGAGTATTATGAAGAAGCAGGAGCTGAAAGAGTGAAAAAGAGGAAGTGTGTGGGTTAAACTGGAACAGGAGACGTAAGAGAGAACTGCTGAGAGAAAGTGCAGAGCAGAAAGCCATATGGACAGATGACTGAAAAAGTAACCTTGGACCTCCTCTGGGAATTAAATGTGCTGGGAAAATCTGAATATCTAGTTGCTGATCTGGGGCCTAAATGAAAATTAACTAATTCAGATACTTGTAGAATTTGAGCTATAGATGTGGAGTACTGTTTTAGGGCTTGTAGGCTGAAAAGGATTCCAGTTGCAGCCTTCTTGTTGGAGTACCAGCGAGATGCTCAGCGGCAACCTGTGCTGGGTTTTACACCATTGCCGTTCTGCCAGATGCCTGATTAGAGTGGTGTGGGGAAATGCTAATAGACTTTACAAACCTTTCTTTGAGTCTTCTTTTTTTTACAGCTATGTAAGGAAAAATGTAAGTAGAAGAAATTGAAATGTGGAAGAAGCAGTAGAGTAAGTGGAAGGCGAGGTTTTACTACTTGTAAGTGAACAAGATCTGGGTCATTGAACAGCACGATGGTGCAAGAACAGTGGATGGGAAACTATTCTGAGTTAATAAAATGAATTACCTGCTAAATAATTGCATTTCTCCTTTTATTTCTTCTTTGTCCTCCGTTAAAGCATACGACTTTAGAGTAAGTACTTTTATGGAGGCTGTCTCGAAAAGCTGTATCTATCTTTGGTTTGAGTACTACCTTTTGAGCCAAGGTACTGGCTAATTAAATCTGTATAATAAACATGTGTTAAACGGTTCCAGTTTGGACCTAGGCATAAGATCATTCTTTGCAGAAAATCAAAACAGCTTTGGGATTTTCTTTTTCCTCTGTCATCCTCTGAATTTCATTCTGGATGTCATAGGATATAGGAGTTCAGTGGTATAATAAGACAGCCTATTTTATGTGGCCATTGCGTGTTTTAGAAGAAAATGTAGACAAGTGAATGTATATGCAGATTTTTGGATACCTTGATATTCTGAATCAAATCTTTCTTTTAAGTTTCTGGTCACAGATTAGCTCTGTAAAGCAAAACAAACAGAATAACTTTAAGAGGGATAAAAATTAACCCTCTTTCTCATGGACTCTCTCCTTTCTTCAAACTATAATTTTGTAAACAGACAGATGGAGTTTTGCTTCCAGAGATCTTGCAATCCATATTTTGATCCCAACTAGATATTTCAGTCCAATTTAGACTTTACTGAAAGATGGTTTTATAAGGAAAATGTTGACAGATCCTGGCCTCTTGTATTGCTGGAGGGAGCCACGATAATAATGATTTCCTTTAATACTCTTCCATCAAATGTTCAAAGCAATAGCTTTTCCTTTGGTGCAAACATCAAATATGTGGATAATTTTATTCTTTTAAACTTGGACAACATCTGTGTTTCCACCATTTCTGTGGGAATGCAATACACCCTTTTCCAATTCTATTAAAAACCACCTTTTTGGCTAAAGCATCTGCCATTACAAGTATTTTCATTACATCTCATATATCTTGTTCTAGGAAGTGGGAGTCTGCCTGTTTTGTTTCTCCAGTTTCTTACTGAGAGGAGCATACATCAGAACTGTGTTATGCCTCTCTCAATACCTGCAAGTTATTAGTCTTAATTTAGAAATCCTTAGTGATTTCACGTAATTAAGTTACTATCCAGTGACAATAATGTTTTGCTTATACTAATGCTTTTTATTGTCCCCAAACAAAATAGATTTTGTTAGAGATAATGCCAGTGAGCCCTGACATCTGGAAAATGTTATGTTCAAGTCTTACTGCAATTTAATTCTTTACCTTTTGGGACATACCTCTTGCATTTGCTCTAGGATGGAAATTTCTGAAATCACCTTTGGAAATGTCTAAATGGTTATGTGGAAAGAAAGGTAGAAGAAAAAAATATGAGGGGATCTCATCATTCCTGTTGTTATATTTTATGAATTCTTCTGAATTGGAAAGGAGGGACCAATCTAATGTTGTTAATAAAGCTTGGCCATGTAAGGTAAAAGTTCTATGTTAAAATTTAATTATCTATATTCTATAGGCAAATAACTTGCTCATGAAGCAGACTTCTTTATCATGAAGGTACAATGAGGAACGATTTGTACTGGATCATTCACAGCAAGAAAATGCTTTCCAAAGTAAAGCAGTTCCAGCTTTTCCATGGGCAAGAGAAAAGTAAAAGTTACTTGCAATCTTCTCAGTTTTGCTTAAGACTTTATACAAAGAACTGACCAATGTACTTACATGACTATTTCCACATGGAAATGGGCAGGCCTTCTGAAAGAGGGATCTTATTTACATGTAAACTGTTTTACATTGAAAGAGGAGCGTAGTCAGACAAAGATGTGGTTTTATTTACATCCATGATCTTTCCTCGTGACTGGGAGGGTGTCTGGAAGGTGCAATCTCATTTCCACCATGCCTACCCTGCCATTTACTTGTCTGAATTCATCCCTTGGCTGTGGCATGTTAGAGGAAGGAACTGCTGCAAGCTGAATAAAAACAACTGTATGAAAAAAAACCCCAGACATTACTCTTTTCCTCCTCCGTTTCTCCAGTATGTGCATACCTGCTGGTATGTACCTGTAAAGAAACGGCCCTGTTCCTGGGGAGAGGGTTTGGGCCCTGTGCATGGATGTGTATGTATGCTCGTGTGCATATATGTGTTTGTAATGTCAAGGTGAACATAGTAGCTCCTGTGTTGCTGTGAGTGTTGGAGGGTTCTAGAGCTGTTTCTGAAGAAAGGTAAATTTTTAGTCATTGCAAACTGTTCCTTTTTTGTTTTTGTTTTCACCTTTTTCATTTTTTTTTCAGGTACCTATGCATTTCTTTTGTAGGTGCTGCTAACAGCTGTGGAAGAAGGCCTATGTTTAGTCATTGTGTGTCACATTTCATGTAGCTAATTGCACTGGAGTGGATGCACTCAGCATAAACATGGTAGCAGCATTTTGCAATAATCTCTGAACTAAAATGGAAGCCCTGTAAATGTGCTGGACAGTAAAGGCTGTGCTATCTGCAGTTGCTCTGCAATGCCATCCCTTCCTCACCACACATACATATTCCATATGTACTACTGCATCTTACGACCAGGAAGCAGTTCAGCTTCCTGTTACTGTCCTCCATTAGCATTAACTCTGGGATAAAGATGCATTTTTATCAGAAGGAGGAGTGCATATGTGCTTCTTGCTTACAGATCACAAAGCATCCAGAAAACTTTTCAGACGCTGTTGACTTAACTGGCTTGATATTTCAGTGATTACTCTGATACCTCCCCATTTTTCTTATTGCAGTCATGGCTGATTCACCAGCTGGGTGAATTCCAAGTCATAAGAACGGCAGAAGGTAAAAGCAGTCTGGTGCAGTGATGGTCTTGTTTGAAAAAAGAAATGAAAATATCATGAATGTACAACAGTTGGATAATTGGTCCACGTACGTGATGGTTGTTGTTATTTCACAGAAAGCAGAGCTATTGTGTTATTTTGTCTCTGAGAGGAAAGGGAAGTTGAGCACTAAGCATGGAAGAAGCTGCCGTGTGCACAGGGCTGACTGGCCCTGCCATGGCAGGGACAACTTTGCAGTTACATGACACCACTCAGCCCAAGAGCAAGGAAGATACAAGAAGGTGGCTTTGAGTGCCTGCATGTAGGTCACAGTTTTTCCCATTCTCCTCACTGATGCCTCATACAACTCATGATAAACATCTAGGCATGATGATCTAAAGGCGCTTTAAAGTTGCAGTCTGCACCCATTTTCAACTTCAGATATCTCTGATGTCTTCCTAAGCACCTGGTAATAAGCCATTTCTACCCGCATAAATTAGTGAAGCTAGAAATCTATCTATCCAGCACACTCTGATTTAGGAGATGAAAATTAATAGAATATTTCCTCTTTTTATTTCCTCAAACCAAAGCATTACACTGTGCTTTTGGAACTGTTTTCCTGAGCTGACATGCACGGAAGTGATTGCATGCCACCGCACTGTGGGAGGAAATGTGCCTGGCGTTGGATCCCCGGCCCGCAGGCGGGCAGGAGCGCCGTGGCGCTCGCCAGGATCCCTTGCGCGTACTCAGGTTGCAGCTGAAGCTTTTAAGTTAAATACACATATTGCTCAGTGTCTGAAGCCAAGTCCTCTAGGTGATGTAAACCCGATGTAGAAGTGAGTGATGTGTTCTGAGGACACTGATGCAAATACACCTGAGGAGATGACTGATGTGTCTCAACTACTGTTCCAGAGCGGTGTAAATTTGGCTGTCCCTGTGTGGTGTGCTGCTCTGCATAGCCTGCTCTGAGCCAAGTTAGGCTGTTTAAAAGCAGGCTTGTGAATCTCTACACTGCCCTACATTCATGGCAAAAAGAGTCTCACCCCTCATTTTTAAAATTGGCATAGGCTCCAAAACACAAGGCTGCTTTATAAAAATTGCCGACTTCCTCACCTTCATCTCCTTCTTAAACTTTCTTCCCCAGAAAGAGCTTCCCTCCATCCCTACCATTATTCCCAAGTGAATTCTGGGGTTAGATCTAGGTGGACAAGTAGATTATGTGCCCCAAGGGGTAGCTCCTTAATGGCTCGAATGCCTGGAATGATGTGACAACCCTTCAGCAACAGTACACACACCAAAACAGATTATTTCTCTTGTCAGAGGAAAAGATGTCATGTCTGTAACCCTAGGGAACAGGCATGTAAAGGAGATAAGAGTGTAAAAGTCATTACTGCAGTTCTATTTTTGAAATCCATTACGTATGTGTGTGGTAGCCCAAATGATGGGTGGACTGCGCTTTCCCATTGCCATAATTACATTTCCTTTCATAGCTAGGGCTGGGGACACATCCAGACATTGCAGAACACATCAGTAGATGTAGTGTGGCTTTCTCAGTCTCCATTTATCAGTCTATATCCCAATTATGTTTCATTTAGGAAAGAGAATAATTTTCTGGTTATAGCACACAAAATTTGTGGCATTCTAATCCTAGTCATCCTACTACAAGACCTTTGAGAAGTTGTTTTACTACTCTTTGATGGTAAAAAATTAACTCTCCTCACTGATGGATTTTAATACTGTGCCAAGTTTTTAAAAAAATCAGAGTCTAAAGTTAGCCTTCTAGGTCCATATTTAGGGGTAAATGAAGTGATTGTTTTCCCCAATCCTGAGCACCCAGATACTGTCTCCCTTTGAGGCCATTTGGAGCTTTTGGGTGCTCAGCTCTCTGAAATACGAAGCCAAAGGGGAGTGAAAGCAGCCGCTGTGTACACATGCAGAGGAGCTCACTGACGTGGTGTGAGGCAGGGACAGCAGTACATCTGTACTGGCTGCTGTGGTGGGGAGATGTGGGTGGGATCCGGCTCACTAATTTTAACAGTCTTAAAGTCTGATGTCTACCTTAGACCTACCCCCATAGTGTCATTCTGTCACCTAAGTGTCTATGAGAGGAGTTTTATTTTGAAGAGTCTCAGCTCTTTCCACTGAGTACAATGGTATATGAATCTTAAATGATCAGCCCAAGTTCTGCTGATAGTAATGTCGGTGTGTAATTTATTGGGCCTTAGATAAGTCCACATGTGTTGCTGAGTTGTGTTGCAAGGAGGAGGAAATACTTGACGGTGGTCATTGAAAACCTCTTCCGTATCGGTGGAAAGATTTGTTTCCACCGGAGAGCTTTGTCCTTCTGGGGAGTATTTGAGGAGTAAGATTAATTTTCCCACGGGAGAAACAAGCTTTGAATAAGTTGGCTAAAATGGATTGTTCCTATGTGCACAGCAAATCTATAGGAAAAACAGAAGACGTTTACATGCTCCCTGAGGAGGAACCATGACAAGCAGACAATTAACCAATTCCCCCCGATCCCCAGATTTAAAGAACCACGTAATGGCTTAATTGAGTTGAGTTGCTGAGAGTGCGACGCTGCACTGAGATTCGTGCTGTGAAGCGCACGATTCCCAGAGGCATCCATCAGGTTTTAAAGAATTGACCATGCTAATTGACCCAGATGTGCTTGATTTTACCTCACATTCTCCACTTCATTGAATTACTGGTAAAGAGAAGGGAATGAGAAAAAAAGACTCCATTTTTCTCATGTACTATATTAAAAGGGAAGCTTTCCCAAAGCAACATTTTGTAGCGCTGAACAAATTGTTTGAGTTGAACTGTCGCAACATTTATGCCACTTTTTTAATTTCCCGAATGACTGAACACATATTTTGCAAGGACTGGGGAATATTTGTGAAGTCGGTCTTCTTGGCAAAGGAAATGTAGGCATGGTCACCAGAAGAATGAGCATGGTGCAGATGGATGGGCGATGCCTGACCTGTCTGACCAGTCTGCATTAAGAAACACAGCTTGAAGTCTCAGCACTCTTATGGTTTAATGGAGTGCTAGCCCAATGCAACAATCAATAACTAACAAAAATCAGGATTTAACTATTTTTATCTTTATGAAGGCAATGAACTAGGTATGAGGAAGCTAAGTTTTGCAAAGTGAATTAGTCAGTAAAGTCTTCTGTGTCACCAGAACAGTAGATACCTTGTTTTGGCAAGTTCTGGTCACATTTTATGTGTGTGTACACATCATTGGAGCACACGGAATAACTAGTGCAACCCTAAAGGCTCCAGGACCCTCTTTGTGTATGTGTGTGTGTGCGCGTGACAGCACGCACCAGAATTCCTGGTTTTGTTTCTTGCCAGTTCACAAGCGGTAATTGATTTACTTCATTTCTAGAATGCCACTGGAGGCTTTCTTGCATACAAAAGTTTGCACTCTACCTGGTTAATGATTTCCAAAATTTCTTTAAACAGCACCAACAAAAGACAAGTGAAGAAACTTCTTTGTATTCATATTTAAATATTCTGTGTACCATTGAAATTAGGGGAGTTAATCTGAAGTTGAGCCATTATTAGGGGAGCAGAATTTAGCCTCCGATGGTTGAGGATAGTCATATTTTATACCCCATATTCCCCATAATAGCAAAATTACGGAACTCTGCTGCAAAGTCATTCAGGGTATATTCTTCTTTTATTAAAGACTCTGTGAAGTTTATGGTCATTTTTTTTTCCTCCTTATAAAGGATCTTCTCCAAACTGCTGAGTCATATTGTAATTGTCACTGTAGACCTGGTGATTTTTCAGAGCTTGAATCATAGCTGATCTCTCTGGATATCAAGCTGTGAGGCCACATATGGACTCAGCAGTTTGGCAGCCACTGAGCACAGCTCTGGCAGTATCATATTTACAATCCAGATGTTGGATAGTTAAGTCACAGCATACAGCACATTAGGATAAAGGAAAGGCATGGCTGAAAACTATAATTTGTTCTTCTTATTTTAAATACCAAGTTTTGTAATGTTCTTGATAATTTAATCCAGGCATTAAGGACCAGACTGCTTTGCACGCAAATCTGTTTCTCTATAGTGAGAAATCTTTTTGCAGCTACAAGTTGATTTTGTTCTTGCATTTTTTTTGAGGCTCCACCATGAAAAGTTGTCCCATTTAGGCTCACTTCTGAGTGAATTATGCGTATTGATGTATTAGCAAAAAGTAACATGATTCTGTGGAATCAGAAATAAGGGCAAAATTGTACCTGATTTATAAATATAAGGGGATCATATTTTGTCTTAATTTCTGCTTATTAAAAGTTAAAAAATGTTACTATGTTTGTAATAAATATCTCTAATAGAGTCCAATACTAGCAGCTCAAACACTTGATTATACTTATGCTATTCCATATACTCATGCTTTTTAAGGGATCTTGGCAATTTCCTCAGGTTTTAGAGTTCTGTATCAGGAAAATTCAGAAGTTTGTGGGATTTTTTTTCCTTAATGAAAGATTAGAGAGCAGCATTTCCTTGGTATCAGCAACTTTTGGTCAGCACCTTCAGCTGGAAGGTTGGGGTCATCCTTCCGATCTCAAGTCTGAATCAGAAGGCTCAATTTCACCCCATGGAACTGAACAGGAGCTGGTATGTTTTTTTTGACCAACTGACATTTTCTGATAGTAAAAACCACTTCCCAAAAGGTTCCACAAGGAGGTATAAATTCTATTGCTTACATCTGAGGAAAAAAATGTTCTTATTTCATATTTCATCCATTTAAAGTGTTATTTTACTTTTTTTTGAGAGGGAGGGGGGAAGGGGAAGTGCTTCTTGCTTTTTACCTCCTCAGAAAGGCCAGTTGCCAAATGCCTTCTGCTTCCTTTCTTTGCATTCTATAGTCTCTTCTTAGATGTCTTTTTTCCTCTTAGTCCCTTGAGGCAGCCAGCCTGAGGTCAATGGTGTCAGGGGTGACAAAGTTCTTTTCCACACAACCAATTTTGGGGAAACCCAAAATGAGTACATTGCTAATGCACTGCTTTGCTGTTTGCCCTTGCAAAGTGCACTGATTAATGCCCCCACAATAATTAGAGAAGATGGATGCAGTCTCCATTAAAACAGGAGTCTTCTCCAAAGCTCAAGCTCATGCTTCTGCAGACTCAGTCAGTTGTGCTGCTGCTCATGTGTACTTCATTTTAAATAACAGTATTTATTCAAACCGCGTGCATTGGATTCACTAAAGTTTTGTGCAGGCAAGAAGGTGATGAGAGGCTCATGAATCAACGTATTTCTATGACAACAATGCTTACCAAGTCTGTAAAAAAGAGCCACTTCTTTTTTTCCTCATAATGAGCACTAAATCTGGAAAGGAATAAACAATGAATCACCTAGGCCAGATTACTTGCATATGTCTGCTGGAAATACTTTGTGGCCATTGTAGTAAAACTGCACCTCTAAGTCTTTCTGAAAGAAGGTAGTATATCAGAATGCTCTCTTCCCCTGCCTACTGTTTAAACTGATCAGTTTGTGACACAAAGTAGTACTGGAGGAGGACTTGTGCTGGAGCGTGAGATATGGCAGAGGTTTGTGAACATCTCCCTAGGAACTCCTTTTTGCCAATCTCGTTGCTGCATAGATAGACACAAGGGGAATAGTGTCCCGAAGGGCAGGGTCTTAGAGTCAAGGAGAAGGGATGTTGGAAGGAGGAGGACTTCCTGGGCTGAATAGGGGAAAGAGAACATTTTGGAGTGGAAGAAAGGCAGCAGAAAAAAAACCAAAAAACAAACAAACAAACAAACAAAAAACCCCACAATCTTCTGTTTGTCTTATTTTGTGTTTCTCCAGCTGGGATGAAGGTGAGTTCCTTGAGAGAGTGCATGAAATGAAGAAAAGCAGCATAGGTCTTTGAACCAAATTAAATGACTAGCAAGAGAAAAAGCTTCAAACAAAGAATATCTTTAAGGAATCAATACTGGCAGATGGATCTTGTATAGATTCTAGAAGAATATAAAGATATGTGTTTTTTTTTCCCCCAAGAAATTAATAAGTATAATCAGTCTTCAAGTAGAAAGTAGCATATTTTTGCACTGCTCTAGCTATTTTTTCCAAAGCAATCAGCTACTTAAAAGCTCGCTTATTGGGAAGTGTGCAAAGGATTTAAATAAAAGCTTTCAGAAGTGAGAGCTAAGAGGAGGAACTATGAAAGTCTTTAGTAATTAAGGATTTGCCTGACAGATTCATGAAGATTCTTCATTCTTAATATAGCAGAAAAACAGCTCACATATAAGATGTCTGAGTTCAGAAAACTCCACTCTCAGTGGATGCAATTGTATAAACTATCAGAGACAAAAAGCTTATATGATCTGTGTATTGATTATTATTTCTGTCTTTTCCAGGAATGCAACAAAGCGTGAAGTCCTTGTAGATAAACTTGCAATGAAGAATTTGTTATCTCAGTAGTTGTGACCTTTTTATTCTTTTTTTAACAGAAGAATAACATCTCAGAAAGTGATTAGTATTTGTGGAGTTGCTTTTGAATTTAGTATCATTAAATATAAATATTTTAGTTTTGCATAGTCAAAAATATGTTTCATAAGAAGCGATTATAGAAAAATAAATTCGGCAATTCTATGTGTATTAAATGCATTCCACAAGTTCTATTAAAAATCATTTAAGATTTTCAAAAAGAAACTAAGGGAAGTTTTTAAAAACTGTATTCTTGGGAACCAAAACAACTGTAATAGAAACAGATGCTTCCATGAAATATATAGCTTACCACTTCAGATATCCAAACAGTCGTGCAGTTAAAGGATTGTTGTGTTCCTAGAATTATGAGATACACATGAAATGTTCTTAAGAAGGCTAAATTAATAAAGATTAAGTCATACTGAATGCAGATGTTTATTCCAGATCATCCGTGCCTAGATTTCTCAGCTATTAGGTATCTTGGATACTGTAAATCCTGTTTTGCGTTTAATTTCCACAGCATGAGAATAGTCTCATCCTAGAGATACTAGACATCTTTCCTCAAGGATTTCATAACATGCAACTCCAGCAGCTTTGTGCATGTACTTGCATGGAGAAGATGCATCACCTGTCATGGTTTGAAGAGGGATACAAGCTCAGAGGGAGACTGTACAGAGACCTACTGTGCCATTTTACAGCAAGGAAGAAGGCAATAGTGTAGTTTGGGACTTACAAGCCGTAGGGCTTGTTTACATGGTGTGTCTTCACACTTCACCTGTTCCTTGTGTGTAGGTAGCAAGTGCCCTGCTCCATTACTGGATTTCGGAGGAATACCATCATGTTTCCTGCACTCGGTGATGGGGTGTCGCACCAGGTGCAACGTGCCGTTTGGCAGGAAACTTTATTTACTACGTAACTGCCAAACACCAGCCAGTTACCTTTGGAAAGTAGAATCAAATCCTAGAATAATTTACGATCTTTAGTGCAGATTCCAAAACAACATGTCTGGGAGAAAATCAGACATGTTAAACATTAGAAAATTACACAGAAGCCTTAGAGATACATGGAAAAGCACTACCCTCCCTTTCCTTCCTCCCTTCCTCCCTTCCTTCCTTTTCCTTCTTTCCCTTTTTTTCTGAAATCCCAAATTAAAATCTAGGTTTTGCTCACCCTCACTGTGATTAGACATGAGTCAACAAGAGATGATTTCTCTCTTTCATTACCAGAACAGTGAGAGATGTGTTTTTATGGCATTTGAACCTTAGTGTTTGAACCTGAGAAAACCTTAGCTGCCCTTACCCTTCTCAATCACACAGCGAGATCTTACTAGGCTAGATTTTGCTCTCCTTGATGTGTGTTATCACTAGAAGAAAAGACTTTGACTAACAGGTCCACACATATCTTCAAGAAAGGGGACATGGATAAAGAAATGCAGGCATGGCAAATTTACATGCTATGAGATCGGAGTTACTGAAAGACAGAGTGCAAAAATGAAAGCTAGAAAAATCATAAGAAAAAAAATCTGTATTTTCCCACACACATAGTACAGAATGGTTTCCAGAAAACATTATTATCTGAGAAATAGACTTTCTTTTAAAGTACACATTCCTGTTGTATTACACCTAAAGAACTTGTCCAACAAGCAAAACCCTTTCTTTTACCTTGTTATTGTGAGAATTACTTCAAAGACTTTTTTTATACTACTTCTGCTTCTTCACGGAAATATTTATTAACTGTTTTCAGTATATCAATGACCAAATCACATTTTCAGGAAAGTGAAATCTAGACCTTTTTCCTCTCTCTCTCTCTCTATGCTAAAGTACTACTAAAGATTATTAAAGACCTCAGCAAGTAAAAGGAAAGGAAAATGAAATGCCCCACTGTAAGTAAATAATGAAATGGATATAACTGTAGATAGTGTAGGTCTTCGTAGACTCTTCATCTCCATGCAAAAGCAATGGTTTGGTCTGCATTCTCTGTGTCTTTTGAAAAGAGGCAGAATTTTATTCTTTATTATATTACATATTTTTTTTCAGCTTGCAAATAACCTACAGGACAGCATTCATTAATAACTTTATGTACTTGAAAGAAGCAAATCTTTCTGCTATGCATATTATCTTGATGGATCTGCTGGATTTTCTAGGGAAGTTACTTTCCCTTGCTCTATTTGAGGTAAGTTCTAGTGAAAATTAATCCAATAATAAGGTGAATACCAATTCACCAAGAGGTGAATACCATAAAATCTTTCATTTGTATTCAGAGAACCCATTAATATAGTACCATAATGATGTTATGGAGATGAGCAGGTTGTCACACATGTTCTAGGCATGGATTTGCTATAAGCCTGTTTCCCATTCCTTCTCCTCCTACCTCTTCCATAGGTAACATTTGTCCTCCAGATCTCAGGAGGTTTGCACACAACCTGCACCTCATCACACTGCTAACATTGAGCTTTTTATGTCTCCTTCAGTATGGGGTTGTAGGTCTGCAGGGAACAGAGCCACGAGACACTTGAAGTAGCAGTTTGATCTTTGTCAGTGAGATCGACTCAATTTAGAAGCATACTGTTGAAAGGTCAAATCTGGGCTGGAATATGTTAAAGGGCTGTCAGAATACTGTAAGCGGGAAAGACAGACGTTGCAACCACCAAGTGTTTGACTCCAGCAGAGAGTCTTGTAAATGGGGATGTTTAATAGACCGTGGAGAAGTTAAAAGGAAGGATTAGCAACTGGTGGGGTCAAGTGCACTTAAGTAACCATAACTGCATAGGGTACTGCTGTAATTAAAATTGCTCCTTCACTCAATCTATTGGCCTCAGCATCAGAAACATGCCTAGCATAGACATAATCTCAGTTCCAAGTGACTTCTATAATTGGTCCAAATCACAAAAACGGTTTAAAAGTCATATACATAGACAAATTTAAAAAGACAAGTGGGAGAAAAATACCTTTATTATTAGGACTCTTGCATAAAAGTGGTAAACACTTTATACTTTGAAATGGAAGCAGTCTGTTTTATGATAGCAGTCTGGAAATCAAAACTCTGCAAAAAAAATCTTAATTTCTATTTTGTCATGTTTAAAAGAACCTTTTTTTTTTCTTTCAATGAGCTTTTCTTTGAAAGTATTATCAGAAATAATATTTATCAGAAAGATTTTGATACAAAATGTCTGTGAAAACTATAGAGGTTTTTTAATTAAAAGGTCATTTTTGACAGAAAAATGTTTTTCTTGAATATTTTTATCATCTCTAGCAAACATACACATATTATATAACTCCATTAAATGCTTAGAATAATATTTTCAATGCATATTTTGCTTGTTAATTTCATGGAGTGTTTTCTTGCACACCAGGCCAGAATCACATGATGAAATTCAAACTGATTGCTTTAGGCTTACATTCTATTTGAGTATGTATTTTGCTCAGGCATTTAGAAAGAAGGTTAGTCTAACATTCAAAATATTGACTTTCTCACTGAAAATGTTTTTTAAACAAATTAAGAGTTGCTACTCTGTTCTTTGTGACAGTCTTGCTAAGTTCATGCTCAGATTCACGTGTATTTTTAAAGGGAGAGAAAGCTGACAAATGTCCTCCCCCCAGCAGCAAAGGAAGTGTGTGAAACTCTAAATTATGGAGGCAAGAAAGAAGAGGTAGGAATGGACTGCTAATATTTGCCTACTAATAAAAGGTTTATTCAGAATTTGATACTTCTGTGACCCAGAATAGCACTTAACTATTTCTTTCGTATTATATTTCTTGTGTCTGATGTGTATAAATTCAGCTGGGATCCTTGCTTCTTCAAAAACACTTTTTACATAAAAAATAACAGACCTTACTTCCTCACAAGTCCTGACTAGTCTTGCTTGATATTCTACAAGCTAATGCATGCTCTATAACTACCTTGGAATATAAGGAAAATGCTCTATAAGAACATCAGAACCTGGAATAAATGATGGTGAAAAATGGAGATATTGCTGCCTGGGGGCTTCAAGAACAGCATCTTTACATGTTTTGGACACCTGTTAGGCCATAGATGGAGGTGATCCTGCGTAGAGCAGGAGATATGGATTTGTTAATCACTCAAGAGCCAAGAGACTTGTTTGACGGATACATTTCAGGTAATTTAATGTGCAACTCTCAAGTGACTTGTGAAAATGCTGAGCTATGTCTAATTTGCCTGCTGACTGCATTGTTATGAGAGATTTCTTTCCAGCAGAAAAGCATAGTGGTTCAGGGCTACAAATGCTGGAACCTATACATGACAAACTACATTCTCTGGGAGAAAGATATTTCAATAAAAAGCAGTACAGAACATCTCCAGGCCTAGAAATAAAGTGTGTTTTATGTTCATTCTCGCACATCTCTGCGTGTACCATCCAGGTAGCTGTGGTTCCTCGCTTAAAGCCTGGTAGGAAGTAGGAAATTTGCCAAGTCCAGTGGCGTTGAAGGCTCGTGCCCTCATGACTGCCCTCAGGATGGCTCCTCAAAGCACAACTGACTCCGTCCTCGTAAGCAAAAATGGCTGAAGATGCCTGGCATGGGTGGTGAGGAAGGCTGGAACTGCGGGCCTCCTCTTCCCAACCGTATTTCTGCACCGTAGTAAAACTGCTGCCTGGATGTGGGTGCCGTGGGAAGGCAGGGGCTGGAGATTGCTCCTGCTGCATCATGCCAGGCTGCAAATCCTGCAACCGGACAGTCTCCCAAGGAAGGACTTTACACTGTGATATCTAGAGGCAAATATTCAAGTAAGAGTTAAAATGTCTCTACAACTTGTCCACTAGCAAACAGGGTTTTTTTCCACAATCACTTCACAGTCTTGGATACTCAGTGCTACTCACTGCAGAGATCCAAAGCTGGCACAAGAGGCCTCTGAAGTATTAAGCTGCCCTGTGTGTTTGGCACCAAATTCAGACAATTTTGAGAACAGTTCAAATCTTCGGGAGTTTTTTTTTTTTTTTTTTTTTTTTTTTTTTTTTGTATTTCTTTCCGTAAGAAAACAGTTCTATTTTTAGAACTTGGCCTAAACTGTTGAACCCAGTGGTTTGAGTTTTACTGTTGTTGTTTTTCCTCTCTTCAGTCAAAATGAAGTGGTTCTGGCTGAACTAAGCAGAGCAGTAGTGCTAGTTCTTTTAAAGTTGTACTCAAGGAAATTTTGTAAGTGCATCTGTGTGGATATGTGCATGGAAAGTTTCTCTCCATTTCCTGGAATAAAAGCGGTCTTAACTTCCTCTAAACCTATGGTCTGCTTGTAAATGTCTCAACTAAGACTGAGTTTTATGGAACACTGTCAAGGGAGCAGGCCTAAAATATAAGGAACTATTAAAGTACATCTTGTACCTGAGGCTTATCTCCCCAGTCTCTGCTGTTCTCTCTCTTGCTGCAGCTATGTACCATGCAAGGCCTTGCTGTTTTAGTGGATGAGATTTATCTTCAGCCTTTAGGGATACCAGGAAACTCCATTTTTATCATCTGTGGAAAGTGAGAGAGCTTAAATAAATCATTACCAAAGCAGTGATTGAAACCAAAGTCTACATCTTGCCTTTGACTACAGCACATGCATAGATCTTGAATATCTAAGGATGAGGAAAAAAAATAAGTTCTTCTGCATGGTGATACACTTAGGCTAATTAGCTTTTTTTAGGTATGCTGCTCTCAGGGCCCAAAGGATTATGCTCAACATCGAGAGCTTCCCCCTCTGCCCAGTTGGCACGTAGTGTAAGAAGTTGTTTGCTCTTTGCCTCAGACAGTCCTGAGGTGTTCGAACAGACAGGAGGACAAGTATCATTGCTTGCTGGCTTGGAAACTTTCCAAAGAAGCAGGGAAGGGCTGGTCAGAGCTCTCCTTGCTCTTTCCAAGCACCAAGCTGATAATAGTCAGCCTTTTCCCACCTAAGTGCTAATGTCCACCACGTGACTCTGGGCTGTCCTGTCTTTGCAGAGCATGGCCAGACCCTTTTATTCTGTGTTGCAGTTTGGGTTTTGGTTTGAAGAGAGCAAGGCACATTCTGATAATTCAGAGAATGACAGCTGAGCCATTGAGGACAGAATTAAATCTAAGCCTGTCCTCAGAGTTTTCCTATTTGCTGCTTCTGAATTTCTTTCTGGACATAGATTTTTTACTCTTACTAATGAGTGTACATTCAATGGCTTTCATTCCAGGCCCTAAGAGCATCCAAAAGGCTATTTGTAATATTCCATTTCTCTCATTTAGATCACAATAAATCATCAAATCATTCACAAATCATTCCAAATATAAGACTAGCACCAGGTAAATCCTGTGGAAATTGATATGGAAATTCATATGGCATTTGTATGGAGTTTATAATTTCCTGGGTCCAAAAGATCTCTCTTTTTTTTTTTTTTTTCCCTACCTTTTGGCAATAGATCCCAGAAGTACAGAAATGTGTGAAGCTCATAAGAAAATTTACTTTTCTTTGATTTCCATTTTGCTTTCATAAAGAGTTCCGGCATTTTTTTTCTGAATCAGTCTGAATTTAATACCGATTCAGGAAACATTCATTCATTTCATTCATTCATTCATACATTCATTCATTACTTATTTATTCACATTAACTAATCTGTCTATGCTGTGACAATGCAGTGTGCACTTAGCAAAGAAACTCAGAACTACTGTATACTAACATATATTTTTTAAAGGACTAGAGGTGTTAGCTTCAGTTTCCTAGGCAATTTCTAGTACAAGTAATGGCATTCTGTCTACTGCATTCCTCTGCCACTTCAATTAGTTATGGTATTCTTCCCCAATTTTTGTCCTACACTTTTGTACAACTTTGATGTGTACTTTTAAGTATTTGTTGCTCACTATCACAGTAGTGACTTCATTATAGTGATAGTGATTTAAGTAGTCCATTGGATGAGTAAAAATGGTAGCATATTTTATGATGTTTACCATAAAAAACACTCTTTAGTACAAAAACTAGTACGAAAATGTAAGACATGTTTCTAACCAAAATCAGGCAGTACAATAACTTTTTACATAAATCAGCAACATTTAGCTAAAGTTTCTTTTAAATGAGGAATGTCTGATGTGACTTTGGTACAGCAACATACAAAGATCACGGGGGGCCACCTGTACTGATGCCTTCAAACTGTGACAAGCTTTTCACAGTGCAAGCAGAGATGTGATGGGGCAGGGGAGTTATGACGTCAGTAGAGGAATAAATGTTTAGTCTGAGGCAGAAAGCTGGATAGCAGAGATCAGGGAAGCTCTTTTGCATGGAATGACCAGGAGCATAAGCCCTGAGTTGCATGGGGTGAGTGGGAGGGCAGGACAGAGAGGTTACAGTGATGTTACCTCCTGGTCATAGTGACTGAAGAAACGTGGTACATGACTGCAATCTAATTCTGGGGAAATTAGCCACTACTCTCTGATAATCGCAGCATTTCTCTGCTCCTTGTCAGAAGTCAGAGTCTTTTTTTTTTCTACCACATTTCAGCACATTTATTCAGGAAGAGTAGAACTGGGACCTGTGAAACCAATGTTGGAATGCTAAATTTAGGTTTTCTTCGCTATGCGACATAAGAAAAAAAAAATTAATTTCCATGGTGCTTTTTCTGGCAACTCTCAGCATTAAGCACACTCACTTGAGTGAGCCAAAATCATTACTATTTGCTTCCTCTGAAATTATAACTATTTAATTTCACCTCGCAGACTATTAGACCCTCTGTTTGTTACTGGAAGGGATACCAGACCTGCTGATCATGTAGTGACTCTCTGGTTAAGGTTAGAGTTGTGCTGCCTTCCAGTTTCATCTACCAGTGGGTACAGAGTGTCCTCAGCCCTGAATGATAACTTTAGTTTTTTTTTTATCTTTTCCCCCCTGCCATTCCTCAGATTTGTTTATTAGCTAACTTGTTTGTTTAGTTTGATATCTGATGTCATTACGTGCTGGTGTTTGAAAGACCAGGCGCACACAGAAAGGAGAGCCAAAGCTGCACAGATTTGTGCTTTATTGGTCTAAATGGCTGTTGTTTTTCCATGCCAGAAGAGAAACAGCGACCTGCACTTTTGAAAAGGGGCCAAGCAAGGTAGGGCAATGAGGGTGCCTTTGGGGAAGGTGAAGCAAGGGACTCCAACACTGAACATTCCAAACTTGTAAAAGGAAGCAGCATTTTGATGGGTTTGACTAACAAAATTAGTAACCTCTAAATCAAGTCTGCTTGCTACCGACTCAGCTGTCAGCTAGTGAATGCTTACAGATGGCCCAGTCCTTCTGATTGTTGTCAGTCCTTTTTTTCTTCTTGAAGGAGATGCCAGAGTTCACAGTGACCTTCCCAACACATACTCTAAGGATTCAGGATCCACCCTGAGGAACAGTTTTAAAAACACATAGCTACAAGACAAACAAAGATTTTGCCAGAGTGTATGTTCCATTCAGAAATGTTTATGACCTTTTGTCTAATCTATTCAGCTTACACATATTTTCTACTCAGCTACTCTGGAGTGAAATTCAGGCCCTTGGAACATTTTCTTGTACTTAGATAATGCAAGAAAAACAAGTAAAAATATCATAAAGGAATTCTTTGTATTTTCTTGAAAAGCATCATGCACAGCCAATATTCTGCTTATAAAGTTGGTAAGTTTGATGTACATGTCCTCAAGTTTCTTAGTATTCCTTGAAAGCTGTCTGCACTATTGGATTGAGCAATTGCATTGCTTCACAGCACTAAATCTGTAGATCTCATAAATTAAATGTCATTTCCAGTTTTCTCAATTGGGAGTTGTTGATTATAAGAAAGTCTTATAACAAATACTGTCTCTGGCTCAATAAAGAACACCTAGAAAACAATACAATTCAGTCTGCAAAGGAAGATACTTTCAGTCTCAAAGGTGAAGAGCAGAATTGTTTTTTTTTTACATGAATGTTGACTGTGATGCTAACCAAATGTTTAAGCAGTGGGTTTTTTCTTTTTTGTTTAATTGCTTGTCTTTCCTGGCAGCCTGTGTTGGTCAGCTGCATGTTTAAATGCACATGGATGGGTACAAGTAATCTCTTAAGAAATACGGAGCCAGTCCTGAATCCTATAGGTTTTCTGAGCCTCATTTTCCAAGGGTACCTTTGAGGATGAGGTCTTCAGATCCTCAAAGGAAGTTACCAAGTCCCTGAGGCATGAAGGTGCTGTGCCTGTTTTCTGTTAGAGCATTACTGCTGGGACTTGGGCATCTTTGCACCTCTATGTTGTCATATTAGTGTTTCTGAACGCATTGTTCCTCTTGCAAAAGAATGAAAAAAAAAAAGATTCCTAATTCTCAAAAATATAAGCAGTTCATTCTGATGATCTGACTGAAGATATGAACTTTCTTGGCCCCAATGAAAATTTAATAAATGTGTGGGTAATAAAGTAGTAGAATAACTGTGGAGATAACAAAGATACATGAAGTGAATTTGTATAGATTCATTTTGTGCAAGGGGATGGTGGTAATATGATGACAAGTAGTTTTAGCACAAAGAAGAGCTGTTCCCCTAGAGAACTTGAAAGAAGTGACAACGTTTTTCATTTCCCAAAATTATAGAAATAATTAGTTCATGGACATAAATTTGTATTGCTAAAGTGGCACAGGACACTGGCTGCTGGCCAGCATTCTCAAAGGGCATGCAACCATCTCCAGATGTGTCACGGTGGCAAGCACTAGTCGCCAGTCCTGGCATCTCAGTGTGGGCTTGTGTAAGAGGTAGGAGGTAAGGAGAAGGCTAAGGCTGAAGCTCCAGCGAGGCCAAGCCAAAGGAAAAGCTGCTTCACTGTGTGCAGTATCACAGACAATTGTACTATTTGGGGGCAAAGCAAAATAAACATATATCTGCTTTATAAGCAAAGATTCCAGAACCACATGTCTGAAACTGATGAGGGGGAGACAGAAAAAGAAGGGAAAGAAATATCTTTAAAAGAGAAAACTGTAAATGTTTTTCATATCAGTGTAACTCTTCTCTGAGAGAGAAAACATGTCAAATGCATTAGTTTTTGGAGCATATGTACAGGCCACTCGTGAGTTCCTGATTGGGTTTGGTGGCTTTTATTCTGCATGTCTGCTCTGCTTCACCTCTGGTCTTCCCACAAATATCCTGGAACTGTAGTGCAGGGCCAGTCGGGCAGTTTTCCTCCCCTGATAGATCTCTGTCTTTGCTCCTACATGGTGTGTGGCTCTTGCTTGTGTCTGCTGAAGTGCTCTGCCTGTTTTGCTTGGCAGCAATGGGCATACATGCTCTGAACCCAGAGCTGTTCATGAGGGCTGTTGAGGACTTTAAAACCTGCATACTGGAGATGGATTGGTGAAGGTCTTTTTTCTTTTTTCTTTTTTTTTTTTTTTTTTTACCTTTTCGGGTAAACTCTAGCAAGATGTTAGATCACTGCATATATCACTGCGTTGCTCTATAACACATAACCGCTCCTGGCTGGAGCCAGGCTACCTGAGTTCTTCATACAAAGAGAAGAAAGATTCACTTGAAATTTTGAAAAAAAAAAGTACCAATTTCATCGAATAAATAAGGGATCTGTAACCAACGGAGAGATTCCTTTGCCCTGCCAGTCTTCCTTCATGTCACTCATAAAATGCTGACCTGCACTGCTTAATCACCTCAATGAGAGGCAGAGGAAAGGGTACACATGGGGTGAACTTGGCTAGGAGCAGAGAAGAAAAACAACTTCTCCATGTTCTACCAAGAAATGAGAAGAAAGAAAAGCCCACACACTAAGTTAGACATGTTAGAAAGGAGAACAAAGATAGACTTTAAATCTAGAGGAAGCAGTGAGTCTGATTCTTATTACACCAATGATTGCACTCCTTGAACAGATCAGCAAAACTCAGTGCATCAAGGCGTTTTGTGTAACGCTAGTAACATGGTCATTCTTCAGAAATCAATGAGACTCCGTGAAGATTTGGTCTGGATATGCTCTGTTATACGATATCTTAAGCGGTATTGGTTTACTAACATGTCCTGGATGTGAATGAGAGCTTTGGGAGTGATGCGTCAGAATACACCTATGGCTCTGCATTCACAGTTGTAGTGTCGCTGGCTCAGATCTGATCCTGAGCTTGGCTCCCAGTCTGGAGCAATGACCCATAGGCTGCTCCACCCCAGCTTAGTTTCAACTTTTAAGAGCTCATCTGACTACTAAGTGTCATGGTTTACCAAGGAGGCAAGGCCAGTCACTCTTCCAGGAGGGAAGGCTTGGGACATGCTACATGGTGCCATCACATTGATTTTCTCAAGGGAAGAAGAATCTTTTCTGGGCCTGATTGGCCTGCCTCAGGGCAATAACCTAATCCCATGGCACAAAGTTGCTCTTGTATAGGCAGATCAAAACTGAAGGCTTCTTGTGCTTTACTGACCTCCATGTTTTTCAGACCGTGTGAGCTATTAGTTGCTTTCTGACTCTCTTTTAACAGGTGCTCAGGGACACATTCTGTGTTTGAGCTGTATTTTCAAAAGATTATTCTCTTTCTAAAACACATCTCACTGCAGTCTGAAAAAGAGATTTTTTTTTTTACTAGGTGTGTTCCCTATCAGATGAGACCTCAGAGAGGAATTGACCTGATGATGGAATAGAAATGCTGTTAAAAAAAAAAAAAAAGAGTTTGCAAAATGGAGAAGGGGAGGAGGGGGGATTAAGTTTAGAACTTAATTCCTCTGTACTCAACAGCCTCATTTACAGGAAGAATACAACAAATCTCTTGTTTTTGCAGCACAAGGGCTTTATACAGGTAAACATTTTGAGAATTTTTCCCGTAGTGTTTGCCTAGCTAGACCATAAAGAATTCTTGTGAACTGGGGGGAGCTGGTGGCACTGTAGAGCTCCAGAGAGCTCTCCATTCCTTCTGTGTCCATTTGCCCTAGTGCCAGTAAGGGAGACCGCTGGAGTCATACTATTCCTGTGAAGCCATCCAGTACATTTATTCTGAGTACAGACAGAGTGGTCTTCCATTTTGCAATTACAGAAACAAGAATATCCTGTCGAGCTTTCTCGCTTTCCTCGCTTCCCCACTGCCACCACTTAGTATGGCTGTAGGGAATATAAATGGAACAGGAAATTTGACCACGTCCAGGATCAATGTCATTAAAGACACGTCTTATTTTAAAATCTAATTTTACATAACTGCTCCGTTATATAATATGCTTTTGTTTGCCGTCTTGATTTTTATCGACGTAGTGTACATTCCCCTGGACCTTTTCATGAAGGAATGTTTATACCTGTGGGCAAGCGCTAATGGCAGTGAAAGGCTCGCATTCATGGGAACAGCATTTAGCAATTCATGGTTGCCAAGGTAAGCAGCAGAGGCATGCCCTCTGCCACTCCACTGCCTCTAAAAGAAACAGTCTCTAAGGTAACAGGCGAGCACCCCTCGAGGCCAAAAATCTTTAGCTTTTTTAGACAGAAAAACACATTAAATAATACCAGGGAAAGCATTTTTTTTTGTCCGAGCATTTTTCCTTCACAACAGAAGAGGGGCTCAACATGTGCTATTTTTGGTTCCGCGCAGGAATTTAATTCAGAAGCTGCCCGGTGCATTGTGAGCCGAGCACCCCTTTGACAGTTTACATGCAGGGACACTAGGACTAATGAGCCAAGGCATGACTGCAGTTAGAGGCTGGCGTCTCCCAGGCCTGTGACTGCTATTCAAGTGAATAGGCAATCTCCCCGATTAGCCTGGAATTTGCAGCATTTTCTGGATGGCTATTTGGCGCGAGCCTTTTCTTTTTTTCTTTTTTCTTTTTTTTTCCAGGACACAGCCAATGTGAGAGATGGAATCACCTGAAGAAAGAGCTTGCAGGGACTCACTGGTTGCTGTTTGTGATGGGACAGGAGAATGGGTTTCTCTTGACTTCGTCGTGTTCTCAGACCTCTTGCCAACCTCTCTTTTTCTCCTTTTTTTGCTGTAGCCAAAAGGGAGAAGTAGGTGAGTCATCAAATCTTCCCAGTACAAGATTTTACCTGGAAGAGTAAACAAACACTAAAGGGCTCTCTTAAAAATTGAAAACTGACAAAAATACCTGTAATGAAACAGCCTGATGATCTTTCTGCTAATCTTGGTGCATCAGAGGTCCATGGCATGGAGAAAAAGATTGTACCATCTGCAGAACTTTTAAATCACTAAAATATTGATACTAGGTGTGAAGAGAGTAAAATGGGCATTTTTTGAAATATATTTTCTTTTAAATTACTTAAGACGTTGCAATTGTTTTACAACCATAAAGGAGTGGGAAAAGAGTAATACGAGGCATGTTTGTTGTACTGTGTCTTTTAGCATCTGCCTCTGTAGGTTCCTGTCACTGTAACAAGGGCCTAAAGGGCTTTTCATGAGAAGGACTCTGTTTCCTGGAGTCATTTAGCAACTTGTTCAGCTGACTTGATGTTGACCTTGATATAGACTATTTTTTTTTCAGAATAAAGGCAGACCGATAATCCTTGCTATTTTTTCAAAAGTAAACACATCTTTCATTTCAGTGAGTCTTTGGGAATAAACCTCTTTTTATTGAACTGTCTTATAACTCCAACAGTGCTGCGTGATGCTGGTGGATGATGAGTCACTCACCTACTCTAAGTCTGACAGAAAGGATACTGCCCTGATTACTTTCAAAGAAAAGACATTAATCCCTGCCAATTCCCTTCTCCATTTACTTCCAATTCATGTTTTACAAACTAAAGAAACTGTGGAATAAATATGCACTTTCTAATGGATAAAAACATAACTCACAGAGAGCATTTGTCTTTTCCCCCGAAAAAACACCCAGAATGTCATCATTTGCCATCATGCAAAGCTGTAAAGTCAGGGATAAAACCCAGCTACTCTTTGTTCAGACCTTTATCATGTATACATTTTGATATTGTGCAAAATCACATGTTGTCCTGCTCCATTTGTAATGCAGATTGGCTGGGGCTCATTACATAAGCAGAAGTTTGGTATTTGTTCACTGCTTGTCTCACTTTATGTGGGTCTCCAGACCAACAAATGGACTTAAAAATCTGTTCAGGAGCAATGGAGATATTGATCACCAGAGCAAAGCGTGATAAAAATGATTTGTCTTTGGGGGAATGGTCCAGAGGCATCTAAGCTGTCATCCCAAAATGTATGTGGAAAACTCTATCATTGCTACTGAGCCTGCCTAGAGAGCTCGCCAGTTTCTGAAGGTGATATCCTCTTTCTGTTATTGGGAATGTGAAAACGAAGCAGCCTGGTGCCGGAACGTATCAGGGTCGAGATGCTGTAAGGAATAGTTTAGTGTGCCTAGCACATGCCCATCGCACTGAGCGCAGCATTCGCAGCTGCTTCCAGTCAAACCATGACTAAGCTGTGAAATGAAACTGGCCAGTCTCTAACTTCTTCCATGTTCTCAGGGATATCTCTATAGATGTGTCTGAAATTTTTCAAACCAATTAATCTTGAGGAAGATACATAATGTGTCATATTTCCAATTTGATAGAGTTTTAAGCAGCAGAACATACATTCTTGAAATGTGAAATTTCAGGTTACTATAACAATGGAGAGCAGTTTTACATTCATCTATAAACAAGCACATAACAAGATCTAGGGACAGGCTCTTAGAAATCAGCTCTTAAAAGTACTAGCTTCATTTTACTTCCCTAAACTTAGCCCTGCTATTTTTGTTGACTCCACAAAGTACATTCTAATCTTTAACTCTAATTATAAAACTTGGTAACTGAGTATTCTGACTTCACATTTTCAAAAAGAAGAATGTATTTTCAGAACAAGAATATTAAAGACAGAAAATCTTGTGAAAAAATAAAGTAAAAAATGATCGCTCATATTAGACAATGTGTTTTTAAGGTCTTTTTTCCCAAGAACTATAAAATATTCTGATTCCCTTATTTGAAAGATGAAAATATACAACTGCTATTTGCTTAGCAGATCTTATCTACAACTGGAAAATATATTTGTTCATGTACTTTAATTGACATTACCTCAGTCTTTCTTGCCAGTCTATTTGTCTCTGCATCTACAGATGCTATGGGACAGTGTATGCATGCATTTATAGAGATTTTATGTAGAAATATGCACATAAACTGAAATCTCAGGGGCTGATCTCAAAGAAAGCAAAGTCACTAGACAGACTTCCATCGAAGCATTAGTCCATTGCCCTGGAACCAGACCAGGGCTTCTCCTTGCAATGTGCCCTCTAGATTTCAGTAACTGTCACCAGACTAGGGACAGGGACTGCACTACTAAGACATTTTTTCTCTTTTCAGGGTTTATTCATTCATTTGGCAAAAAGATGAGTGATGACAGGATCTCAAACAATCAGTGTTTTATACAGTGCTTGGATACTGGAGCTTTTAGCATTTTCTTCCTATAACATTTGAAGTTAGCCAGTGTCTAAATATTTTTGTACTAAAGAGTTGGCAACTTTACTTAAATGATTTGTGTTTTCTCTTCAGATATATATCAGAGAGGCTAGACTTTTAAACTTTATCTGAGTCAAAGCTCTTGACTGTAAAATTGGATTTGATATGAGGATTAGACTTTCTTAATACATTTTCAATATTTGTGTTTCTTGACCTGGTTGGCATGAACACGATTTCAACCTTTCTTCTGAAATCTTGACTGTTCTTTCCATGTCTATCCCAGATCTGGAAACACACAGGCACAGAAAAACATTGGTAAAAAAGAACCTGCCAGAAGAAGATTGTCTTATCTCTGTGTAAGCATAAGTAACATGTCTGGTATAAATGATTTGCACCTTGTGGCACATAGTTGTTGTTTGTGCTTAATAAGAGCTCCTTCATTTTTACATTAAGATCACACTGCAACTGGACCTAATTTAATGGTTTCACTACATGAACCAGGAAGAACGCTATATTACTTTCAAACCCAGAAAGAGTTCTCTCCTCTGTCAACTAAAAACACCAGCGCCCTTTTTCTTGTAAAATGAGCAAAAATGACAGGAAATCACTGACAAACAGTAAATGTGAACCATTCTTGAAATGCCAACCAGGTTTTAAACAACATTTTGAAAACACAAACCACACAAAAAATTATTCTGTTGAGGCTTGCAGGACTTCTGCAAAACTTGTCAGTGCAAATACAATGAAAATTTTAATATTTACATAATATATAAATAAACCGTTGAAGAAATTCAAGTTTCTTCAAGAAACTCAATTACTTTTTTTCATACTTTTTTTATGAGAGTAAGATCTTAGAAAGGCACAACGAAAACTCTGAGATCATTCTCTAGAGATAAAATTCACCATAAAACACACCCTACTGCAAACAGGCTAATGTTATGTGCATGAAATGGTCAACAACTGCATGTGCATGCTCACTCACAGAAAACAAGATCTTCTCTAGAAAGGTGACATTGCTGTTACACACAGTAACAGGATGGCTCCTGGAAAATCAGGGTGCAAAAAGTACTTTGAGTGCTTGAGGGAGCAGAGAAAATGATATACTGCAGTTATTAAATGTCCTTTTTTTTTTGCTGACTTCTGCAGAATGAATGGGAATATCTTTCAGTCCTTGGGATTTAAAGGAGAAAACACTTCCTTTTGTTCAGAAGCTATAAAAAAGTCAATATGCCCTTTTCTAATATTCATTGTAAATTATGACTGATACAGAGGTAATAGAATAAGCTTCATTGGTTGAGGTACTTAGGGACGTGCTTTAGTAGGCATGGTGGTGATGGGTTTATGATTTGACTTGATGATCTTGAAGGTCTTTTCCAACCATAATGATTCTATTATTCTATGACTCTATGATCTCATTTCCTTGGACACATTATTAACCAAAGTCTCTCTTTCTTGTAGACATTCTAATAACTTTATACTACTCTTATTTTTGGCAAAATACACATTTGAGGGAATCATCTGCTGTAAAGATGCATTAATGTTCAAAAAATGATGATACTTTTACTAGAATTACAGAAGTCGGTTCTGGGAATTGAGGAAGCTGAAGTTATTCTAACCCCCAATCCTTAACAGTTGCTTACATCTTACACAACAGGGCAGAAAAATGCACTTTAAAAATTGCACACACAGTCCTGCCATCACAAATTTTACACTGTGGAAATGGCTGAGCTATTTTTGAAGTCTATAGATTAATTCCTTGTGTTTTTAGCAGAAGAGACAGCTATGAATTTTGGTTTTGACTATGACCTGTTCACCTAGAAAATGGTTAATGCCTGTGGCCACTGATTAACTGGCAGTGTCATCTCGCAAATGGTTATAATACTTGGCTACACAGATGAGATATAGAAGCAACTGAGCTCTTGATTGGAATTTCTGAGCCCCATTAAATGCATCCTAGATCGTCCTCATCCCTTACTGTGTCACAGTGTTTGCACACTCTCTGGCACTTTCTTTTTGCATCTTTCCCAGATCCCTATGCTATGTAAGTCTCCAAAACATGTTGCCTCTGGTCTATCTCCAAAGAAGCCAAATAACTGAAGATGATTGGACACAGTGTTTGCTGCCTATACTGAGACAAATATGGCTTTGGCACCGTCCTAAAAGTGGCGATAGAAATATACTTGAGAAGGGGCCTACCAAGGAAAAAATGGTGGGTGGACACCTCAGCTTGAGGTCAGATGAGCGTATAATGACCTCTCTACAGTGACTTTGGTTGCACTGATGTACAACTGTTTAGTGCCTTAGGGAAGAAGTTGGAAGACTAACCCACAAATTCTTGTTGAGTATCTGGTAAGAAAGCAGTGCTTTCTAAAACTCTCTGATGGCTATTTAGCTGGTTCAACATAAAACAAATGTGAATAAAAATGTGATTCTTCTGCAACATCAATAAAAAATGAAAAGGTGAAATTGTAAATTGCAGTTTATATGAAATGTGTTATTTTTATTTATTTATTTATTTTTTAAGACAGTAAAGAGAGATAGGCAATTAGTTTACTCTGCTTAGCTTCTATTCACAACAGTAAGATAAGTTTTGGCCTGAGAGTCTGCAAGAGAACAGCAAAAAAGAACATTAGAAAACATGACCTAAAGGAGAGGGTAAAGGAATTGGGTTTGTTTAGTCTAGAAAGGAGAAGACTAGAGGGAACATGTTAGTATAAACCTCCAATGTATTAAGTGTTCTTATAAAGAGGACATTGTTCTCTTTTTCTCCTTTTCTCTTTGAGGGCAGGGCAAGAAGATATCTACTTACCATTCACCAAAAAAAAGTTAGACTTTAGGTAAAAATATCTCGTTAGGATACTGACATAATGGAACAGATGCCAAAAAGAAATTGTGGAATATCCTCTATGGAAGGCTTTCTGAGAACGATCATAGAAAAATATCTGTCAGGGATGGTTTGTGAGTGCTTTATTCTGCTTCACTAATGAAAGATAACTTGGAGGCTTTTTTGGAGTCCATTCTAGGTACACTGGAAACCATGCCTCTTCTACAGCTTAGGACATTAACATAACTTGCTAGAAAGTAGTTTATGTGCACAGTAGGTTTCAGACTAGTTTTTTTTTAGAAAAGTCTGCACTGTTTTGTGATTTTTACACGGATCCTTTCTGCTTCATATTTGTATATGTTTGCATTCATTTGAGCTGACATAAATAAGTGTATTGAATCAAGTAATCAGAGCTACTCAGGTTAAGAGCTTACCCAAATTATATAACTCTACTTGACAGAAATACTATTACACTGAAGTTAAAATTAACATCAATTTATCTGGCAGTTCAATATCCAGAAAGAGAAATAATATGCCTTAGTTATTTTACTTTAAATGCTTAAATCTTCTGCAGCAATAAAATTTCTGCATTATATCCCTTCAGCTCCTCTTTGTTAGTAATGTCAATTTTGTCACAAAAAACGGTACTAGTCCTAATAGTTTAGGAGCCTGCTTTTGTAAAGTGGTTGTAGAACTAAAGTGTCTGTTTGAATTCTTGTTAATTACCTGCAGGAAACTCTTTATTTCTTTCATGTATTTTTCTATAAAGTCTCTGTAGGTGACTTCTAGTCACTGTGAATTATACATGATGAAAAGATTCTTTTCTCTTTCCTACTGATCTTATATGGTTAACTTTAATAAAATATACTGGAAAAAATAAAATTAGAATTTGGGAAGAGTTTTTTTTTGGTTGTTTTTTAGCTTCAGTGATCACTTCAGTGGTCTGGAAGTGCTTGGTTTGATTAGATTCCTGAAGGTGACATGCTGTATATTAGGATTCACAAATTAGGCAGGACTTGAGTTGGTGCATGCTAGAGAGTTGGTACATTTGTAGACTTTCATAAGACTACAATCACTCTAAAAACACTTCCTCAGATGCTCATATCAGTAAGGGAATACAAAGTATGAGGACAAGCTTTCTAATTACTTCAATCTTTTGGGGTGAGAAAGCTTACATAGCACTTACCAGGTTTCTTAAAACCTTATCTATCGATAAGCTTTCCAGTATCAGCAAGGCAAAACTCTTGACCATTAAAGACAGATTTTAGTTTACTAGACTTTATCAGCAAACACATACTCCTGAATAAGTGTTTAGGCTTTACACCTTAGTTGGCGATAAGAGACTTCCAAAAGGCTTCTGTGCCTGCATCTTTCCACTCGGACTGCAGTCAGTGGCAGACTACGATTTTAATGGACCTTGTATAAAGCCCATGTAAAGGGCTTCCAGAAATCTCTTTCCGTGACTTCCATGAGTAATTTTTTGTCCAGAACCTCACTGGATTTAATAGCAATTTTACACTTTTATCTAGACTACATAAATAGGGAAATCAAAGAGATGACACTAAATTTGCCAAGTATAGAATCAGGCCTCTCAAGTTTTTGAAAATATCAGGCTAAAAGTACCATGACTGCAAAAGCAGGAGACCTGTTAAAGTGTCTCTCCTGGTCTCTCATTCCCCACTTACAAAGGACATACTTGGAGGAAGGTAACTCTTCCACTTGTTTGCACAATAATGACTAACTTCAGAATGACCCTAGTTGGATAAAAGAGGACAATTAATGTGAGGAGGTAGTTTCAGCACAGATTTTATTAAACTCTTTTGACTTTGAGATGAAATGCTAAAATTATTCTGTGGATAAGTTTCTCCCAGAATGCACCATTTTGGTTTTTTCCTTATATATGTAAATATATACATATATATATATATATGTATATTTAAATGTGATTCTATCAAACCTTGTGCCCTCAGCTACCCACACCGGATTTGTACCCTGCCCCTTACTAAGCATTACTTTGATATCATGCCACAAAAACACTATTCTGGCAAACTGATCTGTTCTGAAAGATCACAACAAGTAGTAAATACGCTTCTGTGGGCCTTAGAGGAGATAGCAGGTTAGCTGCTATGCAGCATTGCTATAAGTAGTATGAATGTAAGTCACTCCCACACCACCTCCCTCTCTGAGAGGAAGCCTTTAGCAGTTTGGATGTAGTCAGTGCTGCATTGGTAAAATGGAGAATTCCTAAAGCAGAGAAAAAAACAGATATTCTTAAGAATTCTGACGAGAATGAGGAAGACCTAAGAAGAAGAAATATTCATAATCAATTCAAACAATAAAAGGAATGATGGATGAAAAGCACACTAGTTGGATAAGAAACTCATTCTACTTCTGCCAAGACTTCTTTGCAACGTGCCTTAGACGGACCTCAAATAGTGATTTGCTGCACCGTAATTTCTGCATTTAATTACCAGTGAAGTCCTTTTATTGCCAGTGGTTAGCATCCAGCCTTTGAAATAGTGCACTGTGTGCCTCATTTTTGTACCAGTTAGTCAGAAAAAAGTCATAATTTAACTTTGTTTTGCAAGTTTTTTTCCTCCTTGAGCAGGCTGGCATGCTCAGAGAGCTCAGCCCTCCTTACTTCCCCATGTCCGGATCCTTGGAGAGAGGAGAGGCAGAGCAGTTCTTCCAACCAGCACTAGGCTTCACTTCAGAGACACTAGCAACAATTGCATAGTTCTGGCAGGAAAAAAAGAACAGTTTGTCTTTCTGTTTTTAAATCTTCCCATTGGAATAACATAAAAACCTGGAGGATGAAAAATCTCAAGCTCTAGACCCGCTGTGGCCAGCGTTTTCCAGAAGCAGCATGCTGCTTTGTGGAGTATGCCAGAAACAGGATAGGAAGAAATCATCTACAGGCCTACAGGAAAATTGAAAAAAAGCTACAAATGCAAAAGCCCTTGTCAAGAGCGTGTGCTTTGCGTGTGTGAGAAGCCTGTCTCAGTGCCAGCTGATGTGTGCCAGTCATTATTGCTGGGAATAGGTGCAGGAATGTAGGGCAAGAATTTAGTCAAATCTCTTCAGTCACATATTTGACCCCCTACCAACTCATCTGGAAGTGATGGAAGTGATGCCACATGTTAGTTCCTGATTTTTCACTTTGGCACCAATTTCATTTGAAGATTTGGGTACTTTGTAGTGTGTATGTCTGAACCATGTGGTTCTAAATTAAAGGTAATTTGAAGAGATTTTGTAGATACACTGGCTGGCTTATTGAGCTCTCTAGCCTTCTTGGCATCAAATGTATAGATAAGCTAAGGATCTGCTGCAAATTCTGAAGAAATCACTTGCCCTTGTACAGAACTGTAGGTTTGAAGCTATTCATGTAAACATTTTGACCTCTAGAGGAAAAGTAGTGCAAAACACAGAAGTGATATTTTTACATTTCACACCTAGGATAACACACAGGAAAAGCTCATCCTTAGGCTTCTTTTTGGTACGTTACTCCCATTTAAAGTTTGGATTTTTTTTTTTTTGCATGTGTTTATTGGGCAATGTTTCAAACCATTCGAAATGTTGTTGCAATCTCAAATATTCAAATGCGAAACTAAATAATTTTACAGACCTCGTGCTTTTGTTTAGCTAGGATAGACATGTATAGTTACAAGAATTACAGGTTAATCCTCAAAGTAGCAAAATCATCCATTTACTTGAAGTCTGTTCTTAACCACTAGCTCTAAACAAAGGATAAGAAATGACAGTTGTATGTGCACTCCGCTTTTTGATTTTACCTGTAGAAATCTTACCTTCTTTTCTATGCACAATTTTATTTTTTGAATAGTCTTGTACAACATAACTTTCTGTTTGCTGAGCGAACTCTCTGCAGAGTGTGTGCATATGTGTATATGAGTATCAGGTACAGAAAAAAACAAACAAATAAACAAAAAACCAAAAATCTTTGAGGTTGTCTGCATTTTTGATAAAACACAGATGACCATCAACATGATTGGAATAAGTGTGATACCCAGGGCTCTAGAAAATGAAATGAAGTAGACCTACAAAGATCAGAAATCATGTGAGGGTAAGAGCCAGCTTCTAGCTTAGTGAATTTTATATTTTCATTTCATATAATTGCATGTAATTTCATTTTGTTTCATTTATTTTTAGCAGCTCATTTTTCTACAAGGCAGATTTCCAAACTCAGCAATATATCTTAGCTTAGTATCTGGTTTGGAGAAGGTAAACAGAGTTCAAACACGTATACGTTCATTCAGTGCTCAGGGGATGATCTGCGCTGCCACTGCTTTCCTTATGCCCTGGTCCTCACCTTTCTTGAACATACATTGTGGAACATCCTGAAAGAAAAGTCTCCATCCACCACTTCCCTGATACGACATAAAGACAGCTTTACTTCTTCCCATCTGATTCTTCCCTTTCCTCAGTGACCATAAAATCACAACATCCATCTTTCCCCCTCTCTTGCTGTGTCTTTGGATTTTAAGCCAGGTAAGAGCACGAGCTATAAATTGAAGTGAAATGTACAGCTGGATAAATAAAGCGAGATGAAAGGGAGAAAAGGGGAAATGTGCTTCCTATCACAGAATTTAAAAAACAGACTTGGCACATAGGGAGAAAAAACAAAACAGGAAACAAGGTTCTACATATAAATTAAGCTTTTCACTCTGAACCTTTTTTGATAGCCCAGAAGTAATAAGAACGTGTATGTCTTGGACTGGCAAAGCAAGCATTCCAACACTAAATGGCTTCCTGTTCAACACAGTCAAAGCCAGAGACTGTTTTGGGGGCTTGGTTAGAAATATGTGTGAAGTATGTGCTTTTATTGCAGGCCAAATAAAATGTTTTTAATCTTCCCCATCCCCTCCCCCACCCCCCACAAAAAAAAAAAATTGCAATGTGACCAGACAGTTTTCTCCTTCACTGAGGAAGTTCAATGATTAGCCTTAATTCACACTTCCCGTTAAAGATACTTAAAAAGCAACTGGCCAATGTCACTCTGTGCTGGCATTCGAGGCTGTTGAGCTGTAATGAGTAGACGCCTATATGAGCTCAAGAATTTGGCCCTATGCAAAGAGAGGGAAACAGGGAATATATGAGGGTGCAAAATGTATTACAGCATTTTCCCCCATTGGTGGCAAACCTATAATTAACAAATTGTTGATCCGTTTTCTTCTTCTACCGCGTCAGCCTCAAGTGTTATTTGGTACTGCATGTTCTTTGCAGATCTTGAGGGCTTTTTTTTTTTTTAGTTTTACAAGGTTTGAGTACATGGTCAAAAGTGAAAATAACACACATGGGAAAAAAGCATGGAGCACTATATGCCACAGATTTGTAAAGGTGAGGAGGTTTTCCAGTTCCTCACCAAAGCCACAGGATACTTTTTGGAAAAAAATAAAATAAAATAAAATCACTGAAGTACATCTGTTTTTACAGCTAGTGGGAAACAGAGTTAGATCTACCTAACCTAGGCCTGAATTTGTTCCTTTCAGTATAATTAGAGAAGTCTTACCAATTTAACATTTTTTCTCCCAACTCCAAACAAGCAGAAGACGCATTAGTGGTAGCTGACTATTTTCTCTTAACATTTCTTTTCATTGCAGTGTTTCTGAGCAATCGCAGGGTCTAAACACTGTCTTGTTTCAATTCTTGAAGAATGTCATGTACCTTGTTCAGTCCCAGATGGTATATCACTGCTGAAACATTGGCCTTGTTGCTGTTGTGCTACTTTGAACGCAAAAGGCTGCCTTCCTTGTTCTGGTACTTTGTACCTAATGTTACCAAAAACATTAGCAGGTCTTTATACCCATCCTAAACCCCCTTATATTTGAGGTTTTCATTCAAAGAAAATGCATCGTAGCAAAAGGTTTGTATCTTCAAACTCACCTATGTTAATCGAATTAGTCTGCACTAATTTGCACCAAAATAAGCAATTATTTTCTTTCATTCCAGCCAATTGTAGTGCTCAATTTAAGCAATGTTGTTGAAGACAGAATTACCAATAAAGGTTGTGGAACTTAATGAATTTGAGATAGGCTCCACTCATGAGGAGAACCTGGACCTCCAAATGCTTCAGAGTTGCTATTGCAAACACTGGAAAGTATCTGCTTTCTCCTGGCAGGCCTTGTGTCTGGAGACAGGCAATCGAGACACCTCCATCTCTACATTTCTCTTTCCACCTCTGATGGGAGAATGATGACGAACGAACACATACAGTCTCGAGAAAGGCACAGCAGCAGGTTTAGATGACAGCCCACAGGAGAACTATCGTCAATAGGAAAAAGTAAGACTGGATATCATGAACATCAGAGACAATCTGGAAGAGAAAAATGGACCTAGTGACAAGTGGGAGAAAAAATAATTCAGTTTTGGATAGGGATATTTTACTATGTTGCTACTGCAGACAAAATAAATGTGGCAGAGATTGGAATAAAATTATATTTCTGACAACAGGTGACAAGAAAAATAAAAGACAGAGAATGCAACTGTTATTTCACAAGAGTTCAGGTCAAAAACAAAGCAAGGGGGTGTAGATTACTTCTGATGGCCTTAAACACCAGAAACCTTTGAAAATCTATAAAAAAAACAGATCAAATGTAAATGGTGGCATGCATTTTTATACTACAGAGGAAGTTTACCTACAATTAGTTACGTTATTTCTGCTGTGACTCATCCTGCTTCACATTCCTGATACTCTCTACCTCTCTGCTCCAATAAGTTTTGCTGTCATGTTTGCTTGATATCCTGAGGAATAAGTAGGTATCTTCATACATTTTCTGCATGGTTGCATGAAATAGATAATAATTGCTAATTATTGCTACATGTTTCTTTTTTGAATATTTGTTATAATCAACTTATAAAATGCAAATAAGGACATGACTCTAATAATATATATCAGTTGGTCATAAAAGCTAACTTTGGTATGAAGACAAAAAGAAAGGTGCTAGCCAATCAGGGACGCATACTTTTCCAAATCAGAATATGAATGGAGCAGCTGTCCAGAATTGGGAAGGGGAAGAAGCGAAGGAAGGAAGGAAGGGACGGACGGCAGGAAGGGAAGGACGGGACGGACGGCAGGAAGGGACGGAAGG
>JAWLRI010000367.1:3904792-3933824 GCA_034781795.1 Crypturellus tataupa | reverse complement strand
CTCTGGGCAGCCTGTTCCAGGGCTCTGTCACCCTCACTGTCAAGAAGTTCTTCCTTAAGTTCCTGTGGAACTTTTTACGCTTCATTTTGTGGCCATTTCCTCTTGTTCTGTCAGTGACGACCAGTGAAAAGAATGATGAGGAAGCTTATTTTAAGTGCAAGAACAAAAGCTGCAGAAAATGATTTCTTTGTTAGAAACAATTCCTGGAGTTTTTCTGGGAGAAAATACTACTAGCATTTTTAGGTTATTCAGGAGAGGAAATACAAAAGAACAGTTGAAATAATAATTCTCCTGAAATATTAGGGTTTCCTGTTCAGTAATCCAAGACTCATATTGTTTCTCAGGAAGCAGAGGCCTACAGCCTCATAAAAAAGGGAAAAAAACCACTAGAGGGATAGCACAGACAACTGCGGTAGCTATTTGCATTTTATATTTACTTCTTGATGTGCATCCAGAAGTCTATTTTTGCCTGAAAAAACTCCACAGTGACATTTTTCTGATTTTTGAATTTGTTGTGTGAGATGTAGCATCCATAGATACAAGGTATGATTTAGAAGGAAAAAAAAAACACAGGAGGTAAAGAGTTACTTGGTTTAAATAATGATTTTAATTTGTTCTTCTTATAAAATCAATCAAGTGCAATCAGCAAACAAATAAATATAATTCCTGGTTCTGGGCTCACACTAAACAGGGGCTTTTGCAAAGAGCTAAACACACCCAAGCACCATGATTGCAGGACTTTTCTGATAGAAGTAGCATAAGGACTGATTTGCAAATATATTTGCAATTATACAAGGACGAGTGCCCTGCTTCTATAAAGAATGATTCCTTGTGCACTAGAAACTGTAGATACATGGTAGAAAGACCAGAAGAATGTGCTGAACAGAACCCATTGAGAGTTTCCCACAGCTTGACACAAACCAGGCAACACCTACTAGCAGCAGATGTAATAGTTCACTGGGTAAGCTCTTCTTCAGTTTCTCATGTTAGGAAATTAATGCTCAGTTTTGCTAGCGAAAAGTGACTTTAAATTCTTCTGGAGAGGTGACTACATTTGAGTGACAGATAGCTCTTTCCAACCCACCAAGGTCACCTGAAATGTTTCTACTGAGCAACTACAGTGAAAAAACTTATGGGAACAGAGTTATTTTAATTAATGCTATTCTTCTCGAACCTTAATGTTAATTTTAAGAAGTCATTAGAATGCTGGCATTAAAAGGAGACAATGCTTAGAGGTTTTAATGAATTCCTCCCCACACAAATGTTGAGATGAACGTATTTCCAGCTTCCAAGAAACAGAGGGCATTAATCTAAGATGACATACTTAATTACCTCAATAAGGCTTTCCTCAGTGAGAGGCAATAAAAATAAGAGCATGTGATTATTTCTATATTTCTGAATAAAAATGTTGATGCCATTAGCTAAAAAATATTTCAGTGACAGCTTGAGACAAATGTCTCCAATACACATTTAATGTAGATTTTAAAGGTTCATTATTCTCGGCTAATTGCATGCCAGTTGATCATTAAAAACAGATTTGCCGAGGCTTAGGAAGTATGCATCGTTTACATGAATGTTAATCCTCAGTAAACATGCTTTTAAAAATCAGTTGGCTGACTTTATATGTAAAGCAGCAAATTCAAGTCACAGAACTTTTATAAGGTGCTTACTTTAAAATGCTACCATTGTTTCCCTATTTATCCTAAACTGTCTTTACTAATTTAAGGGAAAAAAAAAAAGATTATTACATGTACATAAGACACTTCTAATTTGGTTTTCACCAGACCTTCTCTTTTATTTTTATCTCTACAGAACTTTATTTCTAACAGAGCATTGATCACCTAAGTTTAATATGGAAAGTGCTTAAATAGGATGTTGTGAGAAAAATAAGCATTTGTCAGAAAGAGAAAATCACCTCTTAGGAATCAGTTTAGCTAAAAAAATGCTATTGCATGTGAATAGCCTGATATACTGAATAGCAGAGACTTGTTTTATTAACTTTGTTTATCCAAGGTGCATAGGGTTTTTACTGGGAATATGACTCTGCATTGTTTTGAAAGAAGTATTTCTGTCCCTGAGTCTAGTGACAGTAGGTCCAGGCCTAAAGGGTTCGGAGTGATCTCTCCAAAGACTGGGAACAGGTTAAAATTTATGCAGTGTCAAATTGCAGGGTAAAATTTGTGGAATGTATGGATTCAAACGTATCTTGTATCGTCATTGCAAAGGCATGAAGCCATTCAAATTTGCTGTGTCAAATCAAAAATCTTGATTTAAATTCTCCTAAATTTTGAAATCAAAAGGAGGTTAAAAATCTAGGTATAAATTCTGTAGCTCAATTGATCTCTTTCATTATCTAAGTAAGTCATGGCCTCCTTTTGTGAAATCCCCTAGCATATTGTTGAAAAATGCCTAAAGGATAACTCTAGTGCAAAGCTTTCTGAGAGTATCAGATTTTACTCCAGAGAAATTGCAGAACCATGAGCTGGTACAGGGCCAAGGCATGGAATCCTGACTTTGTGAAGGACAGCAGGAATTTGGCAGGTGATGTTGCCAGTTCAGGTCAAACCCAGGGCCTCTAGATAAATAGGACTCATTTCCAACAAATTTCTGGGTATCAATGGCTCTTAAAAGCAAAACATTTTCACTCTTCTGGGAAAAGGAAAGAGCACTTCTCAGCTGAATAATCTCCAGAAAATGGAGAAAATCACCTTTCCCTTAGACAATCTGGAATGAAGCGTTCCTCCGTGGTTACAGTGTAGAGCAGGCAAATGTGTTCGCAAAGAGATGCAGAATTTGCTTATCAGTTTTACATAAAGGGATCACAGGGTTATCCAGCAGTAATGTATCTGGCTTTGTTTTACATTCTTTCTCTTTCTGCTCCTGTCACTGCAACTCAGACCTGAGACTTCCAACCACAGTTACTTCACAAGACATTTTTCTATTTGGGCTCCTGAGCAAATCAGCAAATGCATGACAAGGAGGGGAGAAAGCCTCTGGGTGAAACGCTAACAGCCAGGCTGCTGACCCAGTTTACACAGCTGGTAGATGTTTCCCCTCAAGATGTGCTTGCTAAAGAGAAGATTTGGATTCCCTAGCTTGTGCAGGTGTGCAGCTGCTAGCAGGAACTGCAGAAATAGACCTGTTCCACACACAAGTTGCCCTGTTAGTCACAAGTGCAAGAATGAGCCTTTCTTCCCATTGTAGAAGGTAAGACTGGGTGGCCCTTGGCCTCTTGGGAATGGACATTTGATTATGAACAGGGCTCATGTGATGATATTAATGATTGGGTGATTAGTACAAGGAAATACCAGGCACATGGCCTGTTCTATAGTGGGTTGTCAAGCTAGACATGGTAGTTGGAGCTCAGGAAAATGCCTAATAACTTGAAGGCTTTCTAATAGCATTAGAAGTTTTATGTTCTGGAGTAAGGTAATCAAATCTTATGCTTCAGGGCATGCAGTGGTCACCACAGGAATCAGGAAGGCATTTCCCCCCACAAGAGCTTTGTGCTCTTGCCTGGGTGGTTTCCTTCCTTCCCCAGAGCAATGATTAATGGAGGCTCCTGGAGGCAGGAGGCTGAGCTGCATGGGCCTGGGAAGCGACCTGAGCATCTCTCTGTCCCCATGGAGCTGTTTAAGGAGTCAAGGACTTTGAATCTGATAGCAACGAATGCATTATGACAGGAAAGCTGCAGCAAAATGCCTTCAAAGTGAAACCCTGGACGAGCTTTCACTCTTTATTAGGTAGATGCAGTGCTCATTGAATTCAAAAGGAATTCACCCCTGAAACAGAGAACAGCATTTGCCAAGCTGCTATTATGGAGGAAAAATGATTAATGCCTTGTGTCAAGTGCTCATAGCCTGAGGTAGCACTCGTTCACTGTGTCTTTGCTCTTAGGAAGGATGCTAGTAGCTGCAAAGAGGAGTTCGCATCACTGAATTTTGGCTCTTCAGCTCCTAACAAATGGTTAAGCCAGCCAATTCCAATTTGCACTCTGCTTTAGATGCTTTCTGCTTCTCTTCTAATTTTACTGTTTCTGTGGCTTTTTCTCTTCCTCTGTTTGTTTTACTTTTCCCTCTCTTCTACACAGTCAAGGTAGAAGACTTTAGCTTTGATCTAGCTAATGTAAGACATTTTAATACAACACAGAATATATTGCTGCCATTTCTTCATTACCAAAATGAATCTTCCACCTCTGCCCTGGGACATTTCTATGCACATATGTATGTATGTAACAAAAATATGAGAAAAGGTAAATTGCTCCATCAGGGGAGCTTTCACCCGCAGTTCAGGCCAAGGTTCCTTGCTTTTTTCTGCCCAAGGCACAATGATTAGGTTCATTTTTCTCATGATATCACAGTCAATGTCTTTTTGACTCCTCACTCAGTATTTTTCATCAGAGATACCCTGAATTTGCTGTAGTTAATCATAACAGCCTTGTAAAAACTGTGATGCTGCAGAAGAGGAGGAATTTTGAGAAGCTACTATTTGAATACAAGATTATGAAAAAGTAACTATTTCTTTAGTCATATTGTTCATTTAATAACCAAAATGGATTGAATTTATGCAAAATAAAAGCTAGTGCTCTACATGACAGAAGTAGTGGAATGAATCTGTCATTATTTTTTATTAATTAGTGAAAGGAGGAAAAAAATCTGTCTCGCATCCAGTGAAGAAAAAAAAAAGAAGTAAATGAGTAGATTTAAACGCGCTGTAGGTGATGCACATATATATCATGGAATCACACAGGATCACAGAATGGTTGAGCTTGGAAGGAATCTCTAGAGATCATCTAGTCCAAACCCCCTGCTCCAGCAGGGACACCCAGAGCACGTGGCACAGGGTGGCATCCAGGTGGGTTTGGAAGATCTCCAGAGAAGGAGACTGCACAGCCTCTCTGGGCAGCCTGTTCCAGGGCTCTGTCAACTTCACAGGAAAGAAGTTCTTCCTCACATGGAGGTGGAACTTCCTCTGTTTCAATTTGTAGCCATTACCCCTTGTCCTATCACTGGCCACCACCGAAAAGAGTTTGACCCCATCCTCCCTGTATTCTCCCCTCAGGTACTTGAACATGTTGATCACATCTCCTCTCAGCCTTCTCTTCTCCAGGCTAAACAGGCCCAGCTTGCTTAGTCTTTCCTCATACGATAGATGCTGCAGCCCCTTAATCATCTTTGTGGCTCTCCACTAGACCCTCTCTAGAAGCTCCACATCCTTCTTGTACTGGGGAGCCCAGAACTGCACCCAATACTCCAGGTGCAGCCTCACTAGAGCTGAGCAGAGGGGCAGGATCCCCTCCCTCGACCGGCTGACAATGCTCCTCCTGATGCAGCCAGGATCCCGTTGGCCTTCTTGGCCACGAGGGCACACTGCTGACTCATGGTTGTCAGCCAGGACTCCCAAATCCCATTCCACAGAGCTGCTTTCCCTAATCAACCCCTAATCTGTACTGTATCTTCCTGCCCATAACAGTTCTACCTTTGTCATACCACATGGCCAAAGTAGAGGAAAATACTCTACCAAAGAAAGCCAAAGAAAGGCTTCCAGCTTTCATTCTTCTTTGGATTATCATTTTTCCTTGACCACAAAGTATCATTATGTGTTAGGATCTATCCAGACATGTAGGAGTGCATAAGCTCTCTGATTTTGAGGATAAGTAGCAAAAAGGGGGAAAGGCAGAAAAACATGGAGTATCAGTCTGTTTTGCATGATACTTCCTGTTAACTATTTCCTCAGAGAGGACTGAGAATGATTTGTTTCAGTGTCCAAAATTCATTGGACTCTGTTGGTGGTAAATGACAAAGGAGGTACATTTTTCATGCAAATTTCATTTGAGAAACTGCTTCAGTTTTTAAATATCATCATCATCTTATACTATCTTATTCTGAAGAAAATGACATTTATAGACTTAAAGAAATATTTTGGGGAATGAAGGGTAATTGACCTGAAGTGAGAAAAGACTGAAGTGTTAAAGAGTGAGGGACAGGGTTTTGGAAGGTCTTGGGGGAAAAAAAAAAAAAAGAATATTTGCTCCAATGCAGGTGAAGAAAAAAAAAAAACAGTATATATATGTAGAGAGAAGAACATGATCAAAATGTTTTGTTAGCAGTCTTTTTTTTTTTTTTTTTTTTTTTTTTTTCTGTGGGACAGGCCATTAACTTTGAAAAGCTGTGGAGGAAGAGGTGATGGTATGCACAATCATACATATACAGAACACAGCAGCAAAAGCATCCAAAAGGCTGTTTCATCTGCTCCTCTGCTTTAGGAGAAGACCAACATAATTTCAGAGAGAGAGTAAAGGCAGCCTGTCACTCAGTCAGTCAGACCCAACTCATGGGGGCAGAGAAATGGGCTGCACAACCCGGAGACTTATCAGTGGGTTTAAAGGTAGGAAGAAGAATAGAATAGCTGGGCAGGGAGAGTGTGCAGGAGAGAGATGTGAAAAGGTGAGTCTGTTTCACGTAGAGTGATTAACGAGCCAGCTTTGTTTCCATTGCAACATCACTTATAAAACATGAGCCCAATCCCTAATGAGCTTAACTTTAAAAATAAGAGAGAGCTTTTCTTTCCCTGGAGTACTTGTTATGTGCTCAGAATGTGCTGTTCTCTTTCCAAAAGCTTTTCATCTTAAAGTGCATTTTTGCCAATCAGTCTGAGACTAGAGCTCTGTGAAACAGCGTGGCAAAGGAACAAGACTGCGTGCCGTTCAACTTTAATAAGTCATGGGAGAAGATATTGTTTAGCCTTGCACAGTTTATACTCTCAGATTTATAACTGTAAGTAATCAAAAGGAAGCAAGCCACTCTGGGCCTGCCTATGCTCCAGCAGTTCTGGGGCCCAGTGCCTTGTATCTGGTAAGACTCAATGGTCTGTGCTCTGACAATTTTGTTTGTTTGTTTGTTTCAGCATAGTCAGGATTGCAGGTCTGCAGAATGCAGGTACAGATATACCTAGAATGCAGATATATCTTTGCCTTAGTCTCACAGTGATTTTTGAAAGGAAGTGGCTATCTTTGTTGGCTTCTCCTTGCTAGCAACACAGGAGAGTCTGTAGGCAGTGGGGAGAGGTCACCGAGTCACTGCACTGGTTAAAGGAAAAGGAGAACAGTGTTAATTTTCCTTCCTCTCCTGGCATAGCAGTTTTGTGTCTATTGCCTCACGATGATGCCAGTATTTTGCAGGCTTGTGTAAAACTTTGGAATTCAAGAAAATCTGAGAAGACAGTGAAGATCTGGGCTGGGGAATGATTGCATGACCTGGTAGAGCTGAGATAGAAGGATGAGCAAGGACTTAGGGCCATGAGAATGGGAGATTCTTCTGTTGTAGAGGAGGCCTATACAGACCAGATTTTGTATGAATGTTAATCTTCTGTCACTCAAAACAAGAAAGCTATGAATGAGGTTTTTAAAACGAAAAGTGTTAAAGAAGGCTGATGGGTGTGGAGAGCTCATGGTTTGAGACAATGCTCCTGTTATGGATGAGATGCACAGCTTCTGTATCCAAGTGCAAGGTAGATCAGAGTGTTAATAGCAGCATAAGAAATGAAAAACTGTCCATTAGACTGCCAATAAAAAAATGAGTGATATTCATGCTTCCAATGGAGTGCAAGGAGTCTAGTAAATAAGATGGGAAAACCACAGTGTGTTGTCCTTCTGTATTGACACTAGCAGAGTCTCAAGGGAAGAAAGATCAGCACAGGGCACAATAATACAGAATATACTTGAAAATAATCTGTTCTGGCAGTGGAGTAATGTTTTAGGTTAATGAGAACCCAGCATCAAGCCAAATTAACAAATTAACTGCTTCAATAAGTAACACTAACTTTGTGCAGGCTGAAATTCCAGGCCTCAATGGGAAGGAAAAAATATCATCAGGTGTCTATCACCATCTACCTGACAAAGTTAATAACCATGACTGCCATATTCTAGGGACATGGAGGTGGAGTAGAAGTAAGGTAGAAGTAAAAAGGTGAGGAAATTCAAGTAAAAAGATACTAGTATGACACAGTTGTTTGCCCACATGTTGAATATTTCATGCCAATCTCATCCTGTCATCTAAAAATGAACATAGCAAAACTGCAGACTGTTTGGAGAAGGGCAACAGGGGTGACTAAAGTTACAGAATACCTTCTATACGAGGGGAAATGAAGTAAAGTAAGATTTTTCAGCATGGAAAAGATATGACTCAGGATGAACCAGTCTATACTATCTCCATGTAGAAGTCTATAAACTATGAGTAGCACAAAGAAAGTGGGTAAGTGGATTTAAATATCTTTACCAACAGAAGAAAAATACAAGACTAGTAAATGCCAGGTTCAAAAAAACCAAACCAAACCAAACCAAAACCAAAACAAAGCAAAAACCCCTCCATAAATGCATGACTAAATAAATGCATAAATGCAGGATTAACCAGGGTGAGGTTGGATTTTGCTCCCTGATAAATTATAATGCTGACCCACACTTCAGGAAATGAAGCAGTCATTGGTTTGGGGGATAGAATTTTTAGAGTATTTTTTTTGTATGCCACCAAAGGCACTGGTTGTTTCCATGGGTCTGGCTCTAAGAGATGATCCTTACAAGGATTTTTAAAGAAGGTTAACCGAAACATAAAAAATAAGGCAAAAAACAGGAAGCAATGAGAATTTATATGAATTTCTTTGTTATGCAGCCTAGATTCTAATCACAGTCTCCAAAAAAAAAAAAAATCAACAAACAGAACAGTTGGACTTACTGATGAGAGGAAATATCACATATGACTCAACTGTTATATCTGTTGCATGGTGATTTAGGCCTTCACAAAGGTTTGTTATATATTTGTCTGTCACTGTGTGAGCTCTCCATATGGCTCTACATGTAACTGCAGGCATTAAGAGTTGTGTACTCAAGTACATATGAATATTCATTTGTTTTACATTAAAGAGATAAAGGGGGTTTATGTCATTTAAGAAGTGTTGTTTTTGTTTATTCTGACCAGAAAAGCCAGGGATTTTTGTGTTTCCTTCTCATATGGAGCACTCAATAAGTAGACAGTTACGGAGATGCCTTCTTTTCTGTAGTGATAGAGGGACAACACATTTTGTATGTTATATCTATATTTCAGTACCATTCAGCTACAAACAGATCCAGTATAAACCCTGAAAGTTTAAGAGCTGTTCGGCAGCTGAATATATGTTCTGGCACAGTGGGGAAGTGCTGACAAACATGCCAGGTGTCCAAACTGTTTAAACAGAGCAGAGTGCAAATTTTCCAGCTGCTGATACATAGTCCAGCCAGTTAGTGAGGTTCAGGTACTAGTAAATCATTTAGACTCAGAGTCACAGACCTTAAATTGTCAGTATCAGAGCAGAGGATGATGAGGACTATTTGTGCAGTCATTTAAAGAAGGTAGTTGCGACCCTTGTAGAGGCATGCTCATTTCCTTTGACAAATTTGTACTTATGACTAGGAACTGTGGTAAAACTACTTAAAATTTAGAGTGATTGTTCAGGAGAAATAAGGACTTAAATTAAAAACAGATAATTCAATGTCAAAGGAAAGAAAAGCTGACTGTAGTTCATGAGGAGAGACAAATAACACTGCGAAGGAAAAGGGGGTAGTGCCATCATGAGAGAAAAAAAAAACTCTATTCAGTGTCAGTTATTCTTCTTCAGGAATGAAATAAAATATGTGACAGAATGAAGGGAAGAATTCTTAAATAAAGTGAAAATTCCACTAGTTGGAATGTTGAGACTTGAAAACATCGTATCTATCCTTGAACCACTAGGCTACTGTACTAGCATTGGCCAAAAGTCGTGGACACTGTTAGTACCTTAGCTAATCAGACCAAGAAAAGGGCGAAGCAAAGACTCTTTGCCCTGAAGACACCCTTTATAACAAAGATCTCCCATGGAGCTTATACTTTCATCTGGCATAAACGTCTTGGGGTATATCTTTCCTCCAGCACCACTTCATGCTGTGTCTCTCTGCTGCCTCCTATTAAGCATGCCATGGTCTGGCGGGGCAGAGAGGGATTCAGGACTATGAGCAAATCTTGTGCAGAGAAAGAGAGGATGAAGAGACTATTTCAGCTTCCTTCAGGTCTCTTAAAAGCTGTTCATGGTCTTGCTTCTTGCTCAGGGTGTTTCGGAAGGTCTCTCTTTACAGTCTTCTAATGGTAAGGATGCCAATACCTCAATCACAATAACACAATATGTCATAGTTTTGCTGAAGGCAATGGAACCTTTAATACATAAAAATCAGCTAACTGGCAGGAATAGCCTATTTCTAGTCTAATTAGCTCTTATGACCTGTGAAAAACAGTATTTTAATGCAATGTCCCTACTGGGAATGATTCAGGGAATATTTGAACCCCAAATCTTTCCCAGGAATTGTTTGGCAACACTGGTTGGCATGGACCAAAAGCCTGCCTGGGAGCACTCTAATCGGGATCTGTATAGACAATTGCATTCCAGTGCTTGGGAATGTCCCTGGGCACCATCCAATTTACTTGTGTAGACATAGCCTCATTGTCTAAAGTGGCAGACCCCAGAGGGCTTCCTAACTCCAGGATCTGGATATATACTCCCTTGCTCCCAGACTCGCTCTGAAATGAGATAAAGGCAATCTCATGCCTTGACTGCTGTGGAAAGCAGACTTGGATACCCAACAAAGAACGGTAAGAATACAGATGACTGCAGCACAAGAACTCTATAGCACATATCTCTTGGTCCACATCGATCCTAATAAGATAAGGCATTTTCTGACTTGATGAGAGCATTAGAATGGCCCTATGGCCCTAAATAATAAAGCTCGTGACAGTGGAGCCCCTTCTAAATCTATTTTGCTTCTGACCCTTCTCTATGGAAAATGGCTATGTTTGAATTTGAATTCCTTCCAGAGCACTATCTAGGCATGACTTGTTCTGTAATTAAACCAAACTATTTGATCCCACTGTAATAACTGAGTGTAATTTATCTGAGAGGTATGATGTGTATGACCCCTATGTAAGCCTGGAAAGACTTTATCAGCATGTCAGAATAATTTCACAACTGAAGTAGAGAGGCCTAGAATAAACTCAATTTACGTGAAGTGCTGTGTGTTACTAAGAGTGTTGCTATATTACTTGCTTTACACTTACTTAAAAATATCCAGTACCAAGACAAAGAAAATCATATTGCTGGTTTCACATTGGGTAAATACACCAAAACTATGTCTTGAGACCACCAACGTGCCTTCTGCCCAGACTGACAGTAGCACAGGTCATCAGAATTGCTTGAATGGTGGTGAGTGGATCCCAGTGTTCTCCCATTGCATCAGTGATGTTTCACATTGCTAAGAGACTTTAATAGTGTTAAAAGAGGTCAAAAGGGGTTTTGAAGCTTAGAACATCTGTCCTTGGAGACCCACTTCAAGGGTCATGACCCCACTTCCAATTATACTGCCAAGCTTGTGAAAGAAAGTGAGGTTGTGACCCTCGTTTAGGAACTAGTAGCTTAAAATAAGCTTTGGGAAGAGGAATAAAAAACATTTACAAAGCAGTATATACTTGGAATGCATGTCAAGTGTAGGGTACTTTCCAAAGAGACAAGACTAGGGTGAGGTCATGCAAACATGCAATACATTGTATTTCTATTTAGGTCATTCTTTTTCTCCATAAAAGGAGAAGAGCTAAACAATCTCAAGACAGAGAGTGACTCTCAGGAGTTGGAAAGGTTGTGTGGGGTAGATGATTTAGATCTTTGTGCTGCATTTGTTTTGTCAAAGTGCCAAGTTACACACTTAGAATTTTCTGTTAAAAACTGGGATTGCAACTAAGATGGAGTGTGTGCTATAGAAACTGAAGATATTAGCCAGTAATAGGGTAACTATGAAATACGGATAGGACAAGTCCTGAAAAAGGTACATATTGTCTTAAGATTTATCAGACATGATGTTTTTAACAGAGACTGGAGACTAGTCCAAATGATCACTGGTGGTTATATTCTTGACATCAAGTACAATTTCTTCAGTAAATTGAATTTGAACCAAAAGAGATGCAGAGAAGATGACAGAAATGTCTTGGGGATGAGAAACTCTGCTTTGACAAAAAGAAAACTGGATTGGCTTGCGTACCTGAGCGCAACGAAAGGCTATAGGAAAAGAATTGCACTGCTTAAATGCACTGGTGGGTGAAGGGAAGAAGAGGGAGAAATGGTTTGAGCTGAAATACAGTGTTGCACAGGAAAAAATAAAAACATTTTTTTTTTCCATTTGATTGTGGATCACTCTGTTTCAGAAACTGAAAGAACTGACAGTACAGGGAAATTCTAGCATAGATATTTTGAGTTTGAAGCAAGAAACCTAACTGTTTTTGAGATATAGCTTGCTAAAAGGGATTATATAGGAATGTAGTATAAAGGGACATGGATCAATAGTATAGATGTCAAATAACTAAGAGAAATTCCTAGTTTGTGTTCAGGCAGGAAGATAATTGATTTCCTTCTGTCAGTGAGATAGGCTGGGTGTGATATATCCCCCAAAGCTCTCCATGGCCTTGCGCTGAGGGCTTCCTGAGACCTAAGTGGGACCTAGGTTTGCTACTATACAACAGATTTGCCTCAACTAAAGAGTGTTGCTTTCTACATATGAATCCAAAATTTTGCATTGCTCGGTGTCATGTTGTCATTGATAGTTATATGTAATTTGAATATCTCTATGGTACTTATAACTCTTATATGTGAGTAGACAGTTATAATAGCATTCTTATATCATTAAGCAGTGTCTTCCTGTCCTGTTTGTCCAATTCATTTTATGTGAAACAAATGTGAGTTCTCTCATTTCTTAACTATTTTAATTTGGTGCATTTTTTTTTTTTTTATGATCAATTAAACTGTTTACTGAAAAGCTTACCTAGATTTCCAAGTAAGTATTTATTCCCTTGCCTCCCACTATGGTTAAGGTGGGAGCCTGATAGATTTACAACAGGATTTAAACAATGACAGATCCTGCATGCAGCCCACTTAATGCAATTTACTGACTTTTCAAAACAGATTTACTCTGCAGAAAGGAAACTCTGTTCATACTTAAATTCTTTGTAGGGAACCCAAACATGTTATTCATGCAAAGCATGAATCACTGTGAACAGAGATGAAATAGAAAGCAGACAATATTTTTAACTCCAGAACAACTGAGAATAGCAATGAAGTTTAGATCGTGGTTGGAGTCTGAACACTGAGACTCAAGTCCATCATCTTTTTTTGGTAACCATTAAGGGAAACTCTTCAAAAAATACCAGTAGACCTCGGAAGTGTACTCTGTCATCTGTCTCATCTCCCGTGCTCTCATAGTTCTCTTCTTTTTCTGAGCCTTGCTCCATGCTGCTATTCTCTAAAAGTTATCCACCAGGTCCTCGAAGAGGTTAAGTTCAGATGTGTACCCAGTGCAAGCCTCTGTAGTACTTACTAAGCCTGACGACCCTTCTCCCCTAGCTTCTGTAGGTGAGGCATTCTTAAGAAGGCAGTGGTTACTGTAGAAGAAGATTTCAGTAAAGGACATGCTGCAGATGCTACTTATTGGCAGTTTTTCCTTGAATGTCAACTTATTTTTCTTCCTGGAGCAAAGTCATCCAGCAACCCAGAAACACTCCTCTTGCTTTTGGATGAGTCTTTTGACTCTTTGGCCTGTTTTATCCCCAGGTGCAGGGGAGGATGAGAACTTGCTGATGTTGGTTTTGAGAATTTAAAAATGTGAAGAAAGGGAAATTAGACCCTGTCTGTGGTTTAAATTGAAATGGAGATCAAAGTCCAGTCCTTCCAAGTATAAAGGGTGTGTATCCATTTTGAGAGTTTGATGTAAATCAGTATGCGTAGGTAATTCTACCATACCCACCCCTAATTCCTGTCTGAAGCTACGTTTATTTGAATAAAAAGGTCTCTGCTAGTATTAAAAAAGTCATTCTTTTTCAAATTTTAGCATAGGTATTAGTAAAATCAACGATAACTCTGCTTCTGAAAAACAAGGTCTGCTAGCTGTTAAACTAACACAAAGATACTTTATCCTTTGTTACTGTCTGAACTTTTAAGTGAATTTTTTTGAAATTTTTTTTTACCTTACTTTGCTTTTTGCTTGACTTAGGGCATAGAGATTTTCTGTGGAAGGTTGTGTGCCCTGGAAAGATACTACACGCTTTCTGAGAACAAGAGTTGGGAAAGGAGTGCTTGTGAGCTCTCTTCATGCTGAGGCTACTGCACTGTCCCACTGTTCCTGCCAGGCAAGGATCCTCTGAATAAAATTTCAGGTGCAGAGGGAAGAAAATTTCTTGCATTTCCCTTACTTTTTCACTCTTGGGACAATTATTTCCTGAAGGATCTCCTTGGACTTGGTACCTTTTTCCCCTGAAATCTTACTAAATCTGATACCACAGCACTCTTTTGCAGTCATTGCTTAGGTCCAGAAAGATTTCTGGAATATTAATGGAGCAAAAGAGGTCTCCAGTATAATGTTTTTTTATTGTCTGAAGGGAATGAATGGTTATAGCCAGGGCTTCAGGGAACACATAAAGCCACAGAGTAATCTGAAAAATACTATAGCAAGGGCCTGTTTTGTGAACACTGGGAAATTGTATTACTTCATTCTGGATGCTCCAGCCACAGAGAATAGGCTGCTGTAGTAACTTTTCTTCTGGAAAGCTTGCTCTTATGAAGAAATATCTGACAGACTCCTGTAAAGACATGGACTGACCTGTGTATTCTCAAAGTTTATAATTGTGGGGGGTGCAAGTCTTTCAAATACTCCGGCATTTACATTTCCAAAACAAGATGAGAAATATCGCTCTAAAAATAGCAATCTTTTGGCTCTCTGTATGTTTTAGGTAAGACATTCCTAAAGCCTAAAATAATGAATATAAGAGAATATTTCTTCCTGCAGAACCAAACCTCAAAGCTGAAAAGCATGATCGTTAGTTATTCATTTTTGATTAATCTTTACTCTCTTGAGGATTAAACCCTGGCTGATCCCTTTTTTTTTTCACTCCTAAGTAACTCCTTTTTAGGCACCAAAATTCACCTTGAAATTGATTGGAAGGATAGGAACCTAAATATCTACATGGATCTTGGGCTGCATCTTGTTGATCCCAGTCTAGTACCTTCTTATGCCTTGTCTTAATAGCTTCTTTTTCGCTAATGATCTTCATGTTTTCTGGAATTCTGATTTCAAGCCATTTCAAGATTCAATCTGTGATACAAGAATGAAGGAAAGTGATTATTTTTGGGCTCAGGTTACTGACATCCCTTATTGGTAGTCTGGTGTTCAAAATGTCTTGCAATTTCTATGCTAGGTTGATCACTATGTGACTTTGAAGGTGCCCTTGGACTGGTCCTTACATGAACTTGGCTCTTTATCAGAGCATACAGCATGACTGCACAGTTTTGGTAAGCTTTAGAAAGTTCCTTTAAAGGCTTGCAAAAGGGAAAGGCCTCATTTCAGCACATTTTTACCAGTGACGTAATCTCCTCTTAATATTTTTGTATATGAAGCATCATGTCATTTACCAGGTCAAGAAACTCATTCCCAAAGAATGTATGCCTTTGACTCTAGGAAAGAGGTTTAAAAAAATATTGTTGTTGCAGTTCAGGCAGTTTTCCTGGGTGTTTAATTCTTCAGCTGGTCAGCATTCTTTCCCAGTGAGTGAGAACATGATAAGGCACTAGTGCCTATTTATAGCTGGCAGGGAGAGATACTTACTTACTGATGCAGTACTTAGGGAAGGAAAAAAAGGAAGAAAGAAAGCCCAGCTCCTAAACGCTTACCCTGAACTCTGGAGTTTGTTACTCCTCCGTGCTGGCATCCTTACTGCTCTTTGAAGGGCACCACGTGTGATTTGGCCTTGGAGAGCAAAATAAAACAATGTGTGCAGGACCGTGCAAACTGAGTCACTGTGCAACCATGTGTGTTTTCTATCTCCCCGTAGTTTTCGTGTTTGATTTTTGTTTCTCTGAGAATGACTGTTTATATGATGGTAGTACTTAGGGGCCCTAATCCAAGCTAAAGCCTACAACACTTGGCTGTGTGCAAACAGGAGGTAAGAGAGGCTCTGTCTGCCCTTAAAAGTTACTGATCAAAGTAAAACCTCACAGCATATGACAGCAGGATACAAGTACGACATGACTTTCCCAAAATCAGGCGGCGGGTCAAACACTTTTAAGATTGCAGAGTCATTTTCTTTTGATCTTCTGCCACCAAAAAAGTTAAGGATGTAGAAGGTAAAACAAACCTCAGCAGGGGAGAATTCAGTTTCACAGTACTCACTGATAGCTTGCTGCTATCCTTGGTTCATTACCTTGTACTGGGTGAGAAATGGGGCTGGAGGCGCATCTTGAACCTGTTCGGTACGTTCATTTTGAATGTCCTAAGTACAGCAGTGTGCAGATGGCAACTTTCTAGTCTTTCTGACTTTGTGACTCTACACTTCAAATATCACATCAAATATATATAGAATCAAAACTGAATCTTTATCAGCTGAGCAGCCTCTGTTGTAGTCTCTATCTAGAACGTCTTTCCTTTTAGCATCCTGTTCAACAGTGACTGTGTTTGAGATCTGACCAAGAGTGTACTTCTTGCCAGCGTAGTGATCCAAGATGACAGTTTTCTAGTGTCATAAAGAATATCTGGGAAATTTTAGTCCTTTTCTGAGAGATGAGGAAAAGAACACAGAGCACAGATTTACCAAATTTCCAATGATCTTGGATATTTTTGTTTCCATGAGTTCTGTATCCATACTGTTTACAAGCAAGTGTAAATAAAAGCAAGACACCACCTCTTCCATAATGTCATTTCGTGACATGCCTGGTGTGCTGATATCTCCTCTGTAAAAGTTTTGGCGATCCTAATCTGGATAAAATCAATCCTGTTCTAAAGGCATAAGAATATGTGTTAGAAAATCATTAATCACTTTAAAATATATGGAGTGAAGCCTTTATCAGAGAATTTAGTAAGATGGTCTCATAATTCCCTGCAAAGTTAGTCAACCTCTACTTATTCCTGCAACTAGTTTTCATACTGAGCTTTATTCTATAATGTCTCTGGCATGCCCCTGTCTGCTGTGTAAATTGTGGAATTGAACTGAAATTAGAACTTGTAAAGGAACTACTCTTCCTTATTTGGCCATATTTTTCCATATCTGCCAAAACATTTTTCATTACAGAATGAAGACTTCAGAAAAAAAGATCAAGTTGGATTTGGGATATGAATGTTTTGGTAAAGATTTGCAAATTTTAATCTTTCTGGTGGAAAAAAAGGGCAGATGTTAAAAACTATTGGCAAAGATTTTCTTAGTCATCTTGTCAAAAGAGATATTTCAATGGTGTTTAAAGGAAATCAGTAGAAAGGATTTGCATATAAGAGCACATTTGGAAATTCAAAATGTGACTGTAAAAGTAGCTGATCAAAGATGGAAGATGAAAATAGTATGGTTAGTAAACTAACTCACCCCATGAGGAGTTTGAAGATAGAATAGCCTTTCTCTGATGTATAGGAGAGAAAGGAAACAATTTAAAGTTTCAAGGAAAAAGGTGACAGCAGTCAAAGTAATGGAATAGAAAAGAATGATCATCGCAGTAACTTTCAGAATGGCTGGGAGACAAGCAACTGTATTAATAAAGGAAACAGAGATTGAAGGTGGTGTAAGGCATGGCTGAGCAATTCATCCTTGAGACAGAACAGCTTTCCATATCCTTTTTCTGTGGAAATGAGGCTTGCTGCTGAGGAACATAGTAGAACATGTGGCCCACAGAATCGGGCCCTCAACTGGAGACTTTCTGACTGACAAGAGCACCCCTCTAACTTGCTGAATGCCAGACAAACTGAATTATTTGTATCTCTGCGGGTGGATAACTCTGGAAAATCACTGCTCGTTTTCTCTCAGTGCAGGGAATGAATGGCCAGGAAGGCAGGTGGTGACATTGGTGTGGGGGACGGACAAGCTCTCTCAGCAGCATCTGAAGAGGACAGAGACTCCCTGGCTTGTGGGAGTGAATCTCTGGCTGGTATTTGCTTACTTTGAGTAATGCAAAATGAATTGAGCAAATCAGGGTATTTTTTCCTGAGATGCTCTAATTGTGAATGAACTGTCCAGAACAAAATTGATTAGAAGACACAAACCTCACAATCCTCCCTGACCTCAGATTTTCTTTTTCCCATGTTAAATTCATTAATTTAGGTATTAGCTCTGTGGATTCTAGCTGCTGGCAGTTTGTTATGTTCAATCACTACATGGGTGGGATTTTTCTGAGGTGGCCTGCGGGAGAATCCCATTTGCCTTGTCTAGTTCCATGTGTAGAGAATGGAATTTTTATTTTCTGCATTTACATTAATGAAGCAGACTAGGCTGCCACAGATAATAATGGATGTCACCACATCTTGAAAAGCACATTTAAACAAAAATATAATGTGGCCTTCTTGTAAATTGTGAAACTAAACAGCCCTCCACCTTCTGAAAGAACATCTGCAGTAACTATGTTGTTCTTTCTGCGAGAGTCCCACCCTCTGACTGTGACGGGTGTAGAAAATCGCTTTGCAAGCTGGGCTTTATTCAACTTTCAAAGCACATGTGAAGAGAAAAATAAAAAAGCTATTTCCAGAAATGGGAAATATGCAGATGTTTAGTATTTTGAATAGACACTTTGAAAGAGTAGGGAAGGTGACTGCTCAGACCAGCATCCTTGATTTATTCCTCCATTCCTCTAGCATAGACTCAGGTCCTGAAATAGCAAAGTCCTCTTTGGAGTAGAATTACAGTTCTTTATCGAGCTCTACTTTTCAATAACTTAAATTTCTGTAACTTCCATGGATGGGATTATACTCATGAAAGTTATGGAAAGTGTAGAAGTATATGCATCATTTCTGCACATATTTTAATTGACCCCAAATTTTTCTTTTCTTATAAAATAGCTTATTTTCTCTCTCTGACATTATCTTTCCTGTTTTCTACAGAGGAAAATCTCTCTTGAGTTTATGGCTTTGTGTTTTTTTGTAGGTCATTTTATCACCGAGAAGTTGACAGGAACGTATTTTCCCAACTTCATGAAAATTTTCCTGAGATTTTTGTATTACTATACCTATTTCTTAATGAAGATGGTTAGATTTTCCATTTGTGTTCTTCTGTGAAATCCCATATAAAATAATATGTATCTCTAAAAAGCTATGGTTGTCCTGGGCAGATCACTTGCTCTGCTTTCATCGTTGTTCGTCTGTCAGTGAAAGACAAAGCTCTATCTTAGTGTTGCCACAGATATTTTACATTGTCAAACCAGAACATCAGTTTGGCACAGGAAGAGAGGCCAAAGTGATGGTAGCTGTGAAACAAGGAAAGATAAACCAACTGTACTCCATTTTAAATATTAGCGTGTAGAGAGAGATTTTCCTCTCCTAGTTGGCTTATTCTATATTTCAGAAATTCTATTTCCATCCTTGCTGCTTAGAAGACCTTGTCTGAATAGCAACTCAGTAGCACAAACCTGTGTGAAGAGACTGTGTTTCATTCTGGCTTTAAATCAGACTTATTCTGCAGAAGTTTATTTTCCTGTCTGAAAAGAATTTCCTATTGTTTTTGACAAGGGTGGGAAAATAGATCTAGTTAGCTTAGTCCACCAGGATTATATTAAGGTTTGATTATTTTATTTTAGGTGTTTTTAACATTGATTCATTTTATAAAATTAAAGATGTCAGGATAGTGCAAGGAAACAAGGGATTCTACACATCTGTAGAGTGGTAGTTAGTTAACTATAGAATTTATAGCCTCTGTCATTCCTCTGTCATATCTTTTGTTTTGGGGATCTAGTGGCCACAACCTACTACTTCTGCAATAGCATTTAGAATTTCCTTTGCCTTTCCAATAGGACAATGTTTTCCTGTGTCTAAAACAGAGACTTCTGGAAAGACATAAAACAGGCCCCAGTTTATCTCCAGGGTCTCAGCTTTCACTTAAAACAAACAAACTGAAGGATAGATCAAAAAGCTGAAGTGATTTGGATTGCAATGCCTGACTTTTAGGCATCCGGGTTCCCTGTGCACTGCGCGGTAGGGGCTGTCACCCAGGGTTGAGGACAAGGAGCATCCGTCCTGCTCAGGGACCTCCCTGCACAGCATCTTCAATAAGCAGCCCACTGGCTGCCAGCAGAGACCTGCTGTGCGCTAGGTCAGTTTTTCAAAGGAGAAGGGTCATTCCCAATGCATTTGGTGGCAATCCAGCACTGCACGAAGTGTCTTTGTAGCATGGCCCTTGGGCCAGGGCTCGTGGGTGGCTGAGGTTGTCCCGCTCACTGCGTCCTCACGGCACCCGTGTGTGCCGTAGGCCCCAAGCTCGCATGGCTAGAGGATAATTCAGCCCGGAAGGGAATTCTTCTTATGCAAAAAAACTAATTTCAACACACAGGAAATCCCAAAGTCCCAATAGATGATGCATATATAGAATTTAGTTTATGACAGGGTTGGTTGATATCTAAAAAGAATTTTTCAGAACTATGGATCTAGATTTTGGTACCAAAAGCAGAAAAAGGCCTTACTTAGGCCCAAGGTCATTTCTTATGTCCAAGATACGGGTATATCCCAAGCAGAACTTTATAAAACTCTCTGAAGTCTCTCTCTGTCAATTGGTGACATTGGTGATGTGCAACAGTAGCAGAAATAGCTACAAACTTTGGACAAACTTCTAACATATTTTCTAACATACAACACCCAAACGCCAGCATCTTGTTATCTTCATTATATATAATCTGTGCTGAGTTTATGCAATATAATTTTCTTAAAGTTCACTTTTATTCCACGGATGCACACACAATTACACAAATTAACATATAAACTACAGATGGAGAATTAAAAATCAGCTCTGTAACATGCATTGTCTCATTAACTTGTACAATGATAACTCTAGTTCTTTCTTCTCATAATTCAAATGACAATTTGTTAAAAATTTTAAAGGATTGTAACAGTTTTCAAAATTTCAGAAAATCTTGAAATAGGAAACAGATAATTCACCTAAACATCAGACATGAAGTACTCTAAAAGCAGAGATCACAGTTGGGAAATGAGTATTTCAGAAGCCCAGTCATATTTGGGATGTATTTTGACTGATTTAAGCAGAGAAAGTTAACGATTCCCCCAAATAACCATGAAAACCAGAGCACTCTCACAGAAAACCAGAGGTAAACTTATAGCTTTGTGGCTCTATCCTTTGAATTCCTCTGTGTTTGATCTGACAGATACTATCATTATAGGCATGGTCTTTATTCCAAATAGCACACCATTTAATCAAAATGAAATGCTTACGTATCTACCATATTTTACACAGTAAATGCAAGGCACAGAGAGATACTCTTCAAAAACATCACTGCACTGTAATTGGCCAGTCTTTTCCAAGGCAACAGGAAAATGCATAACAGCACACAACTAAACACAGCAACCACCTTCTGAGCAAAGGGCAGTGTTTGCTAGAAATCTTTCCTCTTGTGTTTTTATTCTATAGAAATTTTCCCTAAATAGGTCCTAAGTGTGTTTTCCAGTGTTTGTATATTCACCATGTCTCATAGAAGATTTGAGATTCAATCCATTAAAACCTATATCTACTAAGCCTGCCAACACAGGTGAAGAACCAGAGCTTTATTAAACATCTGCATTTGGGAGCTTTACCAGACCTGCAGTCCAGCAGAACCCTGTCATTACCCGTGGGTAATGCTTTTTTGCAGCAAAGTACCATTAAAGTTTTAATAACTTTTATTATTATTATTATTATTACTAATGGAAGCAAGGATTAACTATGGACACCATTTTCCTCCAACCAGAACAAAATTTTAGAAGAGTCACAGCTGCAGTCCTTTCTCTGACAACCTGTCCTTCCCTTTCTCTGGACAAATAAACTCCGCTGTCCTCTTGGTGTCACCGCTTTGAGGTTTAGTACACTATGATTCAGGGTGGGTGGTGATTTTCTCCTGACCTCAAAGTAAGGAACAAAATGGAGTGTCAGCGCTGCAGATAAATAAATCTCCAAGCTCCCTCTGGCTCTGAAGAGGGAACTGAAAGTTGACTGTATATTTACATGGCTTTTCTGTGCTGCGTTCTGCGCAGAGATATTGGCCTTTGCACGAAGAAAAGCATCTAGAGGAATCATCTAGGTACTGAGGTTACTGGACAAGGGGTGAATAACACAGAAAAATATCATTATCGGGAGCAAGTTATACTCTAAGAACATACTTGGTATACTCACTAGTTTTATGCAGAGAGAGAGGGGAGGAATAGTAGGCCATAGAATAAGTATTTTGTGTACTCCACACATAGCTGGTGAGAGATACCCATGCAATAAATGCTAACTTTCATTGATGTCAGCAAAGCCATTTATTAAATTTTTACCTCAGTGACTTCCTGAGTTCCATACTGACCCCTGCAATGCCAGAGTACTGCAGGGATCATCTAAATGAAGCCAATAAAGTCAACACATTCAGCAGCCCAGAATAGTGACTGTGAACAAAACAGCATTTCCCACCAGGAAAACCAGAATAGCACCATCTGTCTCTGAAATCTCCTGTCTTTCCCTGCAGTGACAGGGCTAGGATCTGCTTAGACACACGAATGTGCAAGTCTGAATTTTAAACAGGGGAGAACTGTTTCATTCAGGGGCTTTTAAACCAGATTTTTATTTGATCCACCAAAGCTCGAATCTGTTGACCTGGAGGCCATATTGCAGAGAATTGTCATATTGTTCTGTTATTGTTTTAGGCTCCCGCAGGGCTGGTGAGTTGAGTTGTGGGTAGAAGGGTGGGGTCAAGCCCTGGCTTTGGTTCAAAATTAAGTATTTTTCTCTGTTTTGAATCAAATTAGATGAAGGTCATGGACAGACATGTTATGCCATGGAATTAAATAAATAATTTGTTTCTTGTTGTATTTTGGAGAGATAAATACCTGTCTGTGAAGGGAGACAGTGAGAAAGACATATAAAGACAGATGCATAGATAAATATATAAAGTGAAACTCTCAATAGAAATTTCAATAAAAATATTTAAAATGCAGGAGAAAATATATCTTGCCTTTCCCACATGAGTATTTGTTGCTAGTGATACAGAAACAGAAGTGAGCAGCTGCTTTCACCAGCGGTGTCCTCAAAGCAGTGCTGAATTGGGCATCTCTTGAGCGGTGCTGCAAACTCAAGAGGTGACAGCAGACTCTCCATCTACAAACTTCCATCCTTGTGAAAAAAATAGTTCATTTATTATCCCTAGTTTATACTGGCTGTAGCTTTTGGCAGACTCATACCCACTGCTCTAGGAGTGTGGGGGTTACACAGGAAAAGTCTGCCTTTGTGAGAAAAATATGTTGTCCTAGAAATATGTTCTTCTAGTGGAGACTGGGCACATATGTGCAATCTGCAGCTTCCTTCAGTATAGACTGTTCTATGTATGAGGGTCACATGATTGATAGAAACTTAAAGATTAAAGAAGACCAAGGGAAAATATTTAAGATTACTGGTACATGATTTTGAAAAAAAAAAAAAAAAAAAAACCACCAAGTGAAAATCATGAAATTTATTTTAGATTTAGGTTTTCCTATAAGAACTGATCCCGTACAATATACTTAGGATATTTTAAAGTTAAAGTTTGATCTTCAGAATCCTTATGCTCACAAGTAATCTTCATATATGGGAATAGTCCCACTGAAGACACATAGGAAAACATAGATTAGATGATTACGTTCCTCAAAACATGTATTTTTGTATATTATTAAGTATATGCTGGTTGCTGTCACAATGATCAAGGGTGTGCCTCAACTGAGATTTTTTTCCTTTTATTTTGTCCTAGATAATTCAACAGCACTTTATATTATGGTAGTAAGAAACCAATTTTTAATATATCATACAAAATTAGTCATACTAAATGTGAATCTAACCCAAATTGTTTTGCTAGATTAGGTCAGAGGCAGTAGGAGCTCTTCACAGCCAAGGTCATTTCTTGTTACTCAGACTGGAAAAGTTTCATTCCCCTTCCCGTCTTGTTGCAATCAATTTTTGTCTTGACTGGACAAAACAGACTGTCCAGGAAAAAGGCAAGGTCAAAGACAAACAACTGCAGTATGAGGTAGCTGTAATTATCTCCTTTATTGCAATTACTCAACAAAACAAAAGTTATTTCCTTTCCTGATAATACATATCTAAGTGAGATAGTAAGTAATTTTTCTCCTAGTGAAATTTTTATTCAGCTTATATTAACTAGAAAACAATTTTTTTTTTTAACCTTCTTGCTCTTATGCACAGTCTGCAGGGAATTTATAAGAATTTTATCTCCTATAGAAATCATACCAAGATTGCATTGATGTTCTAAAATACAAAAGATTCTGTATCAGGGAGAAAAGGTATGGAACGGTTCAAAAAATCTATGTCTGTGTGTATTCCATTAAGGTCTGCAGGAGATCTTGATAAATGTATAGCTACATATGATTGCCTACATTTCTTTGTATCACTATATTATTTTGTTTGTTGCATCTGTTGTAGGAACCTTTGTGCTCCAACCTTGGCCATGTCATGCACTTAAAAAACTTTACAAGATTCTTTATGACGGTTTAAATTGAAACACAACAACGTGTCCATGGATATTGCTGTTCATATGTGAAACCTACTGCAACTGGTGGGTGACCTAATCCATACACTGCTGAATATTTCTCTAAGAACTACTGCATTACCTCCATCCAGTTACCAGAGGGGAAATTCAGACGACGCTTAAGAAGACTGGGTACTCTGAAGACCAACCACTGACCTTTTCTTGAATAAAGCTAATAACTTGTGCTTTTAAATTGTTGTTATCAGACTGAAAAATGCCCAAGTAGATATGTAAAGCCTAGATATTATTATAACAAGTCAACATTGACTACAAAGAGATTTAAATTGAAGTGCTTGCAAAGCACTGCTGATTTTAGCTGTGTAACTGTGAAAAACAGATTTAATTAACATGGCAGACTGCAAGACTGGTACTATGTTTGGAAGTGAGAAACAAATGTTATTGCAAGTTTCTTTCTAGCATAACACATGAGAAATATGTTAATGACCACAGTGATAAAACTATCTCCTCCTACATATAATACTACCATTTATAGTGCATTTGGATTTTAAAGTAACTTCCTCCTGTTTTGCTTAAATAAGCATGTCTCCGTAGCAACAAATATCACCTAATTAAAATCCATCAGTTAGCTTAGCATCTCAATGAAAGATTGAAGTAGGAAGGGGAATGTGCAGCAGCTGAAAACAAAAGGGAAAAAAATGTAAGGAATGCCAAGGGCCCTTCAGAAATATCAGATAAGGACAGTCACTGAAAAATTAGCTCATTAAGAAGGGGAATAAAAGTATATAGAAGTAGTATGTTTAAAATTGCATATAAACCTGGGCTTTTTAATCTATGAATTTCTGACTGACTTTCTCTGAATTTTGAAGGGGAGGGGGTTGTTTTTGGTTTTAATCAGTGAGGGAAAGGACGATACACAAACATATTTTAAGTAACTAGTTTAAAACTATCCCAAACTGTGAGGTAAGAAGGTTTCCTAATATTGTTCTCCCTTCACAAAACAGTGTGGGAAAGTTCAAGTTTTAGAAAGAAAAATATCATATCCTCTCACACAAATAGACATGAAGAAAACGTTTGGAAAACACTCAGCAGCTGTCTAAGTGTTACTGAAGTTGAGCTGAACAGAAGCAGCTTCAGGGAGTGCTGAGAACGCTTTGTAAGCCCCACTTTACTCAAGCTTCTCTACTGTGAATGCATTGAAGACCAAACCCACGAACCAATGAAATCCCTGTGGAGCACAATTAGAGAGTCTCAATGATTTTAGAAGGTTTAAAAGAGTGGTAGTGATGTTTCCTATAGCTGAAAGAGGTGTCACTTCTGGATCCTCCTGTGACATTCTTCAGTCTCATGGGCAAGTGAAAACTGTACAACGCGGCCTTTCTAAAACTTGGGTGAATGAAACAACACAAAATATGAGGTCATCTGCAACTCTTCCTCAAGGCTAGGTCAGTACATCCTGGGGGTATTTATCCAAGCACAGAGCAGTCATGCAAGGTGTTACCAGAAGCAGGGCCATATTAGACAGAGCAGACCTCTCCCCAGTCAGACAGGATGGATCAACTTCTAGATTAAATTTTGCTATTTCAGGTACCTATCTATAGACTTAGAATTGCACAGGCAGTGGTTCACCTGGAATGGAAGCAGTTTATGAGTCTTCGTTATAAATGAAATGACCTACCAGTCTTTTTTTTTGCTGATTAAACATTGCTGAAGCCCAGGAAGAACTGAAACTTAGGAACTTTGCAGTCTAAAAGTTGGCTAAATCTAGTTGGTCTAGGATGTCTTCACCCTCCTCCTCCTGTTGCCAGACTCTATACTCAGCTGTCATTCCCTTGCTGAAAGCAGCTTCTTATCTCACTGTCAGATCCTGGCAGCCTTAGCACCAGCAAGGAGCCCATGCCTTACCATGCCTGTGAAACCTCTCTTGCCTTTCTCTTAATGACAGTTTGTGTCACTTCTTGGGAAACTCTTGAGAGGTGGATGAGAACCTGATTTACTATTAAAGAGCTCAATATGTGTTTGATTGAACGCATGAGTTAGCTAAAGTTGATTTTGGACACTATGGGGTTTGGAAAATAAGACTACAATAGAACTGGTGTAATTCTGATGTCCTGCAATTTCCTCTATGATTTCTAAGACTAAGTGGTTCTATTCAGGCTAAAATTCAGGAGGAGGGAGGCAGACAAACAGGAAAAGCCTAGGAAGAATGCAATAATTCACGCAGACCTCCAGGAAAGTTTGGCCTGAGTTCATGTGCTGACCAAAGGTGTTTGGGGAAGGGTTTCTTACCTGGAGATGTTATTTACATTGTATCCTCAGCAGTGGTTAATAATATCCCAGCTGAGCTCGCTTTCGTCACAGGTTGTCCTCTGAGCTCATTCTCCTTCCTGCTTTTTCTAAGACAGTGCTTTTCAAAGTTTCTCATGACTCTGGGAGGCCCTTATGAATAGATTATGAATAGATGATGAAGAGATTTACTCATTAAAGAGGACTACTTTAGACCTCTGTACTGCAGCTCCCTATATTGAAACTGTAATTTTGTATTTTGAAAACCATGTGGATAACCTGTGTTGAGCTAGGCCTTTTTATGCTATTCAGTTGTAAAAGGATGCTTCCAAGATAAAAGTCTTTGCCCAACCCCTAGCATACAAAAAAGATAAGTATATGAAGTTGCAAATAGATGTTCAGTAACAGAACACAGAATATACATTTTGTATAGGGGCTATAACTTATTAACTATTCAAGGAGATGCTTTTTATTTTGGTTATACAGAATTCATGCTCAAAGAAGACATCATTGCATCACTAAAATAAGTGGCAAAATTCCCATTCCATTTTGTGAATCCCAGATCTTAACAAAGACTCTTAAAAATAAACAGGATTCAAAGGGAAATAAAAAAGTAGAAAAGCAGATTAGGCTCTGTTCCCATTTTTATTCTTTTCATATGCTGTGAAGATATAGAAGCAATTCATATCATTGTGGAATGGTGTAATTTTCCATGAAATATCAAAACATGTAAGACTATATTTCTCTTATCAACCTTTAGTAACTAGATGGTTAATGTCACTGAATCAGGTGAAATTTTCACAATAAATTGCTGTACACGTGTTTAGGAACATGTTCCATGTGATGGAACTATATCCATTTGGGGTTTGTTAGACAGCTTTCCAATAACTTCTGCTTCTCTGCACGCTGCCTCCTCCAGGCTTCCAAGCTAGCGATTACCAGTGTATGACTGGATTGTGCTAAGAGCCTTACATGTTATCCACCTGCAGCAGAATGGCACGGAGCTCACATCGCCAAAACCTGGTCAGACAACAGAAGCAGTGTGCTTTCCGGCACATTTAAACAGCAGAGAATGCAGCGTGCTCCTTATTAGAGGATTTAAAAACCACTATACCTCAGTAAGCAGACTGTGAGCACTATGTAAATAGCTTATTTTTTTCAATTATTTACCCTCGGCTCGCTTAGTTCTGGATTTGCATGCAAGACAATAGCGTTAACCTGCTACTTGAAATAGAAGTGGATGACTGCGTACACATGCACATACACCCAAACAGTGAAGGCCAAACATACGGTCTGGCCTCATTTGCACTCCTTGGGGTGCAAAAGCTTGGAGAACTCATTTTGTATTTACTGCTTGAACACAGTCATTACTGGCTCTTTCCATTCTTGAATGATAAGTACAGGCTTATGATTCATCTGGCATAAGAAAATCCCCAGGGTTTCAGTAGCCTTGCGGTTTGGATGTGAGAATCTTATCTGGGCATAAATGGCTGATGACTTCATGGTTATTGGATTAGAGACTTTGGGGGAATTAGTTCCTCTCTCCCCTCTCTTTGTATAAAAGAACTAATTCCTAAAAATGCTACCCTGATATAACAGAATTATCACTGTGCACATGATAGATACCTTTCAATATCAACATTATTAGAATACATAGCCATAAGTGGAAAATATTCAAAAAACATTCTGATAAGATATCTGGCCCAAACAAACAAATACGGCTAATTTAGGAGTTCTGCAAGTAAGGATCACACTGGATGTGGCTCTAGTGACAAATTCCCCAGCTGTATCCTCTCCCTGTTCTCTTCACATGGCTCCCTCAAAGGACACTGTCCTGGAAGCCCCCTGGGAGAAATGCATCTCCAGAGCACTAGCATGGTGGTTACCAATAGAGACATTTTGCTTATGTGGAGAAGTGCAAATGCTTTACACCTATACATGTTATAACTGACTGGCAGATAAGAGAGTTTATAATGTGTTAAAAATGTTTACTGCTCGCATAAACATAATTTACAATATGTCTGAGAAACTGCTGCACAACTCAACCCAATAATTCATTTTTTTCCAACATCTGGAAGTTTTCCCTTCAAAATAATACTAAAAAAAAAAAAAAGAAGAAGATGGAAAGGAAAGGAAAGGAAAGGAAAGGAAAGGAAAGGAAAGGAAAGGAAAGGAAAGGAAAGGAAAGGAAAGGAAA
>JAWLRI010000367.1:3844638-3886634 GCA_034781795.1 Crypturellus tataupa | reverse complement strand
AGGAAAGGAAAGGAAAGGAAAGGAAAGGAAAGGAAAGGAAAGGAAAGGAAAGGAAAGGAAAGGAAAGGGAAAGGAAACAATTTGATCAGTCACCAATGACTTACACCATGTTTTGTTTTCTACATAATGAATATCATGCCGTTTGTTTGTTTAGTTTGTTGTTAGTATTATCTCTGCTCAGACTTTTTCATCCTGGAGGTTTTTTAAAAATCCACATGATCAACAGGTTCATAAAGCCACGCTACAGCAAGGACTGGGTCTGTGGGAGTCAGTGGTGGATGCTTTGGAAGCTGCAACTAGGAACCAATGTGCATTTTAGACACTTGACTTAGTATTATGCTCAGTCAGCCAATTCCGTTTAGAATAATTAAAAATAGTCAATGCCCATGCAGACTTCATTGAAAGTGGAACCAGCTCAGGGTTCAACAGTACTGTAATGAGGCATTTATATTCTTAATGAGACCAGTGGTTGTAACTAGGGTTCTAAACCTGGACTGGCCGGTGTATAGGCACCATTTTTATATTCTATCAAGTCCTTCAGATGTGCTGCAGAGAACAGACTGCTTATTGTTCAAGGAGGTGTGGGAGGGGTGTCTATATGGTCCGTAGTGGGAGAAGCCCAAGAGGATGGCCACATGAAGGATGCAGTTTCCCCCAGGCATCTATGGTAGCTCATAATGTTGAATTTTTTTTTTGTTCTAGTTGGCAACATCTGATATGAAACCTTTTCCACAAAGTCTGTCTTTATAGAGGGACTTGGAAGCAGAAGGAAGCAACATGTTAGCAGTTTATCTTCACAAATTAAACTACAGAAGAGCACACAAGAGCCCTTGGTATTATTGAATAACATCCCTACCTGGGGAAAGCTGTGCCTATTGAAAACTGTTACTATTGAGGGGCAGATGGTGTCATTGAACTATGGTTCACAAGCCAGGTAAAGGCATACTGTGTTCTAGCTAGGCAGGAAGGAGACAGGGAGTGTTCACAGCCGGCCAGGTGTGTGGCCTCATTTCATTCCAGGTATTATGGCTCAGGCCAGCAACACCAGGTCACTGGCAAAATAAGAAAATAGTGCCTAAGAGTTTTCTGCCCTCTGCCTTCATACTCTTTACCTGGCAAACCTACCACAGACTCAGACAGGATGAAAATGTTTAGAGGTACTCATGCTGTAAGCAACATATAGTATGGTTTCCACAGGCACCCCCACTTAGCCTGGATCTCACAGTTCAAGGCTTGTTAACTGAGCACAACATCCCTATCTTTCCCTTCTCACTCATTCAACAAACAGTTCACATCTTTAAATTCCTTCTGCAAGGTGCCATATTAGCAGGTCTGAGGCCTCAAATCCACCACTCACCCACAGAAAAGACACAGTCTTCTTACTGGCAGTCCATACTTCCCATATTGCCTTCAGATGCATGCCATTCCTAGAAGGACCGGTTCCAGGAATAACCCAGGCATGTGTTTAAATCCCTAGCACATGTTTAAATACATCCCTTTTGAGGAAAGCACATGCTTAAAATTAAGCATGTTCCTTACATGCTTTGATGAATAGTGATGCTTTCCTAAACTGGGGACAGTAAGGACAGTCTTAGACATTCTTGTTCAAATGCCAGCTGAGATGGTTGCAGTGATGTGGGTACCACTTGGCACTGAAACAAAACTAAAAAGTTGTCTCCTATAAATTACTGAGTAACTGTCAACTAACGATGTGTTCTATTTGTATGAAACCGACCTTACACCTACTTTTATTACTGAAATTTTGCATTTCATCTGGGTTGTTATTATTTTTTCTATACTGTACAGTGTTGGTTAAAAGAAGGTGGAATCAAAGTAGGTCCTAACTCTTTGTGAGAGCCTCAATAAGGTTATAGAAGTTTCAGAGGAAGTTTTAGTTTATTTTTTTGTTTAATGTTGTTTTCCTAAATGTTCCTGTGACTCAAAAAAATGAACCTCAATCCTTTAATGATCATGGGCTTCCTGAGGTTTCCCCTTCCCTGCATTTGAAATACCTTTACTTAACTCTAGTCAAAAGGGGAACTGTTTTGCTTTTTGAGGTTTCACCTTCCTTTCAGGATTTTATTCATTGACTGATGTTTTTAGTCTTCCATCAAAACTCAGAAGGAATCTTTTCTTTCTCTCCTTTTTTTTTTTTTTTTTGGTTTTGCTTGTGGAAACAGAGATAGGAAATTATCTTAGCAGAAAAATGACTTCTTGAATTAATCAAATTATTATGATTGACTCTGCTTGTTTGTTCATTAAAAATGAAGCAAAATGATCAATCAGCTTCTGCCAAATAAAACACTCTCAGCCATTTCAATTACTGTTTTAATTGGCTGGGCCTGCCTGTCAGATTATCCTCTAATCTGTACAAGAATGTTGTTTGGAAAAGATGAAGCATGCCTGACTTTGAGGCCACATTTATCACCTCAGGATATTCTGGTCCAGATAACATTTCCTGAGCACAGTGGGATTACATTGCACTAAAAGAGGTTGGTCCTGGGTCCAGTTCATTCTACAGATCCTGTTCAAGACACATTGCTGCCATCATTTTGTGAAAATATCTGAAAATATCGATATGATTAAAAAAAAAGTGAAAGTGAAAGCTCAAGAGCTACATAAATCAGGCTTATTTGAAAGTGTTTGCACACCAAAAATGTTGTCAGGCTTGCGTTTAACAACTATTAGAAGAGCAATTGTGGAAAAGCAGTCTTAGCATCTGTGAATTTGCAGAGAAGCTGCTTTACAACTTTGAGTTAGAATTTACTGTTTCAGTGAATCTACTATAATTTCATTATTCTGCAAATAAGCATGTGTTTTAACTATGGTCAGATCTAAGCTTCATACACACTTTAGACTGCTCTGCTCTTCAGTCAGCAATGAGTCAATGTTATAGGTAACTCCTGTACATGTTATAGTTTTAAATGTCATGGAAATGAATGGCTTCCTTTCATATGTGTGCAAAGTCTAACCATTTAAGCCTGAGATAAACCTGAGATTAAAAGAAAAAACAAATCATAACATAGAATTTCAGGTCATTAAAAAAAAAAACAACACCCTGTTTTCAAATTTGAGGCACAGAAGTAGGGGCCTTAATATATTAGCTTGACTACAACAGACTAAATATTTATATATCTTCTTGATCAGAAAGACAAGAGATCCTTACTATGCATGTCTACACCCACAAGGTATATACTTGGTTTCAACTGGAAATGCTAAGATACATCCAAAATAAAAAATCTGCATTTTTAGATGGATGTGTTTTTAATATCCACCTATATATGGGCAATGCTATTCTTGAATAAAGAGACAAAAATGGCATGGAAAATTATAAAATGAACAAGAGTTATCTATTGCATTAACTCAAGGGATAGTGATGTTTGTAACCATCATTGCCACCCTGATCTGCCAAGTTCATTTCCTTTTTTTTTTTACTTATTTGTTTTTGTTTTGATTTGATTTTGTTTATTTTTCCTTCCTACACTTTCTTAGTTGGCTATATCTCTATCTACCCTTTCCACACCACAACCTGTAAAGATATGTCCCTCTGTTCATCTCACAGCTGCCTGCTTCATGTGTCATTAATTGCTTCTTAAGCAAAGTGAAAGTGGAAAAGGCAGGAAGGAGATCACACAGGGATCCTGATAGGGCAGTGAAAAATCTCAGCTTTAAAAAAGTGACTTGATACAGTAGTGGAAAGGGCCATATCACAAAGAAACCAGTCCAAGGTTCAGTTCTGCATAGAACTAAGCATAGCTTGTAAAAAGTTATGTGCAAATATTTGTGTAAATGTTTTCCGCACTTACTGCATCTGTCTTTTGCATTTCACACGAAAACATGGACTTGTCTCTGTCATGTTTACAAATAATTAATCGTGTGCAAGTATAGAATTGAAATGTGGAGACGTTGCTCATTCACTGCTTTATTAGAGTGCAATGTATTTCAGCCCTTCATGTAGACATACAAACTGTCTTTACTAACACTAGATGGGCTTGTGCTTGTTGTTTCCACTCACACATATCCATATAAACTCTGCATGAAGCATAATGGTCATAGCAGCTGTGAGATGGATATGAGAGATCTATATATGACACATTAATGCTAATGTGCAATTGCATCCAATCCTAAGCAGAGGAGCAGATCACTGATTTTTGATAGGGAAAGGAAAGATTACTACCTACTTGCCATGCTTGTTATATTCTTCCCCTGGACAACTGACTCACTGTGATTGAGATAGGCTAGGTTCTGTGTTTAAGGACAACATGTATTTCTGGACTGAAATTTTAAACAGTGTCAGGACAGTATTTTTGAAACAAATACGCTAGTCATCCCTGCTTTATGCACTTCAGTTTGCATCGCAAAGCAGGTTTTAGAGCTAATGAACCTGATTCCTCCTGAACGAAACTAAAATGAAAATGGGAGCATAATTGACACATTTCAGTTGTAATCAGGTGCATGAGTCTAGACCAGAGCTAGTCCAAAGTCAGAAAACTCTGAAATGTGCCTCATTTTGCATGGTAGGTCCTTAGTAGCAGAGCAGTTCTCAGGAAAAAAAAAATCTGCTGATTCACTTCTCTCGGGCTGCAATGCTTGCTAGATATAATCAATATGACCGCAGTCCATACACATGGGTTGGCTGTCCAGAATAATGTGAAACAGAGATATAGCATAATATAAATTGTAAAGTATCGATTGGAATGAACTCCAAATGAACTCCATGCTCTTTTCCTCTACCTTTTCAGATAGTCTGAAATTCAAGACTCAGTGAGCAGTTCTTTGTGCGCTGACAACACACAGAACACATAAAGTGACTATTTTTGCAATAAGCAGCTAGTGCCAACTCACAGATCAGGGAAGTAATGATGCTAAATCAGAACAGGCAACATGACAATAAGCTGAACCATCAAAAGGCTAAAACTTTGTGCTCAACCCTGACCTTGATAATATATGTATTTATCTGCGACCTTACATCATGGTGCTACTTTTAAAATCCAATAATAAACTACGCAAAGACATTTTCTTTTTTTTTTCTATATAAGTCCGAAATTTCTTTAAGAAGATAGCCACCTAGGTTTTCAGCTGCCTGGTTAAACTTTTATGACAAGGTCTGTGTTTCAAGTCCTTTATTTTTTGTCATCATTTATGTAATGCCGAAAAAACAGGAGAACCTTTCAGAGGGATACAAATTTCATGCCCTACATACCTGTTTTTCAAGAGCTACATAGCATCTTTTCACATCTGCACAACAGGCACAAGTCACTTAATGAGGATGGACATGGAGGCAGAGCAACACCTCAAAAATAAATGCAGCTTTTAGCTTATATTTTTCAATATTTAAGCTTTTTTTTATAATTGTAACTAGATGAGCATTTTTATCTTGTAAATGAACTCTCTTTATCTACTTCTGAACATGAAGTTTAGAAGACAGAGATCAAAAGCTGTTGAACATAAGGAAACACGTATTTATTGTGAGGATGATTGAACATTGGGGCAGGTTGCCCAGAGAGGCTGTGTAGTCTCTGTCCTTGGAGATATTCAAAGCCTGACTGAACAAGTTTCTGGGCAGCTGGCTATAGTGACCCTGTCTGAGGAAGAGTTAGACAAAATGATCTCCAGAAGTCCCATCCAACTCCAACTCTTTTGTGTCACAAAAAAAAGTGATGCAAATGATATTTTAGACATGATTTATGTTGATTTTTGACATCAGCGTCTGGCAGGGGAACAAATGCATATGAAACAATCATGGTCTAAAAGTGTATTTGGTGAATGTCTTGGGTAACTTCTTGAAGACCATATTTTATCTGCTTGTGTTTGTCATACAACTGTGTACTGTTAGCCACCATGGCTGAATTGGAAGACCTTTCACATGAAATCATGAGCAACATCTGAGCTCCTCCTGAAAATCCAGAACTTTTCCCTGAACATTTTCAGGGGAAAAACTACTTGGAGAAGTTTAAGTTTATTCCTTTTTTTTTTTTTTAGGTAGAGGGCGGAGTATTTCTTTCAGAATACCTTGATTTCTTGAGATGCTGAGGATCTGGAGATTGTGTGTGTGTCTTTCTTTTAGATATTTAATTTCAATAATATTTGAATCAATCAGCCAATTTCAACCAATATCAACAGGTCTCAGAAATAATAAATTGTTTGAAAAGAAATATAACACAGAAGTAGAAAAGAGGTGAGTGGTCTTAGTAATCTTACTGGGAGGAGGCTTTTGTGAGCTCAGGACTAGATAATCCACACAAAACAGTCATGGTGAAAGCCCCTTTTTTTAGGGGGGGCATCACCATTGGAGAAGCATCAGTAAAGTTTGTATCTCACTTGGTATCAGGAACTTCACTATCAAGGTTTCTTTGCTGTGTGGCTTTCCTGTGACTGCAAAAGTGTGCATGCTGCAGCTTCAATAATGATTAAATCACGTATTCAGCCCAGGACTGCCTCCTTTACAGGAGGATTGACAATGTCATCTACTGACTTTGCTTTGATGTCCTTGTAAAGAGAAGATCTGTTTGAAAAGTAATATGAAACCATGCTTGTATTTAATTTCAGGAAGGGTCAGGTCAAAACTGAGTTGTGTTTTTTCTTCCCTCATGAAATGGTGATTTAAAAAAAATAATCAGTGAATTATTGCAAATAAAAGTGCAGTGAGCTAGCATGCCCTGGCACCCATTGTTGTTACTCCTGCCACAGACAGCAGGTTTGATCACACAACACCTTCTCAATTGAGCATCCCTGGGCAATTACAGGGACAGATATTCTACCACAAGTCTATCAATCAGAACCTGAAACTGTTGCAATTTCACCTTTTGACCTGTTGAATTCAGTGATAAAAATTATTTCTTTCATGAATCTTTGTAGCACATTTTTAAGTCATTTCAAAAGACCTTTTCCCTCCAAAACAAAGCAGCATTATGAAGTCACCAGAACTGTTTCCACATCAAGAATAGATTCCCTTGGTATAGAATCTACTCCAAAGAAAAATGTTAACTACTAAAACCTACTTGCCAGAGAATTTCATATATTTTCTTGTGTTTATACATAAACATACACTACCAAATCTTTGCTGAAGAAAAGCAACCTACCTAACTGGAAATTTTAACAATCTTTATTTTCAAACACTTAGTATGGGAAAGGAAATAATAGAGAGAAATATGGTGAGGACAGCAAAGGGCATATAAATTCCATTATTATTGGTACCATTATTCCAATTCCTGCTGTAGTAAGCTTGCTTCTTACACGTGACAGTGGGATAATTTCATGAGCAATTTCACCTACAGTGACCACTTACATAAAGTACAAGATTAAATGAGATGCTTTTAAAGTACAAGCAGGACAGAGGTAGGTAAGGTTTGGAATTTCAAGGAAAAGATATTTGGATCTTGCACAGAGATGAACAAGATCATTTCTGTGACTGACTGTTTGCTTACAGTCATAGTCTGAGGAGAGAAGTAAAAAGGGGAATCAAAGGCTGTGTTCTTGGCAGCCCATAGAAAATAGAAGTTGAAAGGGTCTTGCAGGTAAGATAAAAAAAAAGTGGGTTTGGTCAGACTAAGCTTGAGCTGACCTCGAGTTGTTCAGGATGCAAAGTCTGGGGAAAAAAATGCCAGTCTTAAAGAAGATAGAGAAGGAAAAGAGGAGACATTTTCTGAGGTAGATTTGTCAGCTCAGAGTTAATAGGTAAGTCCATACAAATGGTGACATAAAAATGGTGAATAGAGGGAAGAAAGAGGTGAGTAGCAAAAAACTTTCAGAGGGGATGAACATTCATAGCTGACAATTGTTTATAGCTGATATGATTCCACTGAGATCCAGAAATACCATATGACTCAAGCAAACTATTTAAATTATAAAATGATTGAAGTTAGGATCTAGAATATCAAGCAACCTGACCAAGTTGAACACAGTTCATAGCAAAAATAAAATAGTTTCAATAACCGATTTGGAAAAACTCACTGCTATTTAATCACTGCCATTCTTCAAAGGGAAGGAAGAGTTTAATGTACTTTTTGTTAAGATTTCTTTCTTCTCGGGTAATAGTTGTTCTTTTTAGAAGAATACTTAGTGGTTTAATTCATACACCTTTGAAACATTTTAAAAGTCTCAGATGAAAGATACTAGAATACCAAAAAATACATTAATGAATATTAAACTATGTAATTATTTTGTCAATAATTGTCTTTTCATAAAACTGTGTGGGAACATGGTCAATTTAAGCATACCTTAATTTCCATTAGATTGTTGCACCACCTCATAGTTCAGCATTTTGGGTCATACTCAAGACAACTTGAATTCTGTGTAAGTCTCCGTATGCAGGAGACTTTATTTAGGAGCCATGCTTTAAATGATGATTCAAAAAGCTGAAATTAGATGTTAATCAAAGTGGTAATTAGTTGTAGCCCATAGGAAAGGACAGGCATAGAGATTTGACTGAAATGCAACAAATGCAGCATATGCACTGTCCTGAAGAGAGCCTGGCTTATGTGTTCATGTAGATACTTCTATGAATCTAGACCTATGCTTATAATTAGATCCCAGATTGTTTATGAATGAACACTGAATTGCATCGAACACATTCTCACCAAGTATTTCCTTAATTAGCAAATAGTCCTCTTTGATCTAACAGGGCCTACTCTGGTGAGTAACTGGCTATAAGTCATTTCAAAATGTATGGACATGAGAACAACAATCTAGTCAATGCTAGAAAGAGTCGGTGCCTTTCAAAAACAAAAGTTATGCAAAAGTTCATTTTTAAAGCAACAACTGCAAAGAGCATTGGATAGTTTATTAGCAGATTGTTTATTGTTCATGCTACATATGCTTTTGGGGGAATAGAACCATTTTTTTTTTAAGAGTAGGGTTGAATATTTTAACACTATTTATAAAGCAGCACATTTTAGCATGCAAAACAGTCAGGAACATTCCATAGGCATCTGCTGAGACATGGGCTACTGCTCTGCCAATTTTCTGTGGGCAGTATTTTTTTTACTGAAATGAAGAGAATTCCTTTGAAAAGAACAGGCAAATATATGTGTGTAGTTTACATACTTTTGTGGTTCACATATTTTGTGGCTAAAAATATCCACAGTCCATATCCCACCTTCAGATTCAGACTTAGAAGCAGATCCAGTTGCAGAGTACAGTTCTTATGTGTGGCTCGTCTTTTCTTGTATGTGAAAATAATTTATAAAAAAAATAGAAACCTTAAACCTTGGAATCTGACTTGGCATGGCTATTCCTTTCATAATTTCATTTCAGAAGATGATTGGTTCTACTGTCTCTATATAAGGATAAACATGCAAACCTTGGCTAGCAGATGAAAAATTAAACTCTGAAGACTTCCTAAAATCTGGCGTTTAGACTGACCAAGCTAAGAAAAATATATGACTTGGCTTTAGAGATTACAACATAACTGAAACAGACTCTCCTGGATTTCTGGCAGGTTCACGTTGCTTGTTCATACTGTCATAATGACTTTTTCAATATAAAGCAATGAAAACTACTTTTACTACTGAATTTAACTGGAACACTGGCTGCACTCCTGCAGTACCTGTTCTAGAAGTGGGGCAGTGGTACGTGGTGGACAAGACTCCAGGCCTTTTGCTGCCTCTAGAATCCCTAGATTCTCTAGGGGAGAATAGGAACTACCGTCATAATTTGAGAAGTTAAAGATTATAATTTTCAATTGACAGTGCTAATATTCCTTGTCAGGATAAGATCTATAGTTATGAAGATATTCTCACAATTTAAGATGGGAATGTTTATTCAACCAGTCCTTTTATAAACAGTAGATTGATCCCTAAAATGATGTTCCAAAGAATGCCATGTGATTTATGTGGGCACTTGTGCAGTGATGTGCATAGGGATTTTTTTCCCTGAATCATGTGGCAGACAATGACTGTATATACCAGAACAAGTATATCACTGCAGAAATTCAGTCTTTTTTTCCCCCTTTGTCTAGGGCAACTTGCCATCCTGCTTTCTATGACATGTCTCCTTTTACTAACCCTGCCTAAAAGGTAATCTGATTGGGGAAAAAGGGATGTGGACTTATGGGATGGCTGGGTGTCTTGAGGCCTGGGACAGATGCCTACAGATCTTGTGTGAGCTGGCTCTAGAGATACCCTGGGCTCACTGGCCATGCAATTGGACGTCAACACATGCATCTAGTCTGATGCATGCAAAAAGAATCTGATGCGATAGACACCTGCCCAGTGTATATATTTCTACCTAGGATTTCCAAGATGGAAATATGGGAGCACTTTCTGTACCCACACTGAAATACTCACTATTATAAGTGACTTGAGTCCCTGTTTGCCTTCTTGGTGGACATGCAGGGAACCAAGTTGCTTTACCAAGCAACTTTAAACCAAATTTTTTACCAAGTTGCATGTTTTTCATACATGGCTGAATGTGCTTATCCAAACAAGTAGCAGTATGAAGAACTTCATCTATTCCTTGCTGGAACTGACTGTCAGCTAACAAAACTGTTGACTCTGAAAAAAGGGTGAAGAAAATTCCTGCTTGCAAGCTGAACGAGAAATGTAATTTATGTTTTTTCCTAATTTAATTTTTGTGTAGTTTGCTGTCAGGAAGCACTTGTTTGACCTTGAGGTCAAATTTCCAGGATGCAAAAACTGTTGATTTCATCATGAGAAATATATTTTTCTTACTGTCATAGAAAAGTATTATTAGAAGACTGTTGTCTAACTGGATACACCAACTTGCAAACAAATTAAAAAAAAAAAAAGAGGCTGATATGTTTCTTATTCTCTTTGTATCAGGTATGCTTTGGTCCCACCTGACAAATGTTTGAGTATTATGTTCTGCAAGACCTCCTTTAAAGGAGATTTCCCCAAATTCTCCAGATAATCAGTCCCTATTCCTCATTGTTTTAAAGTAAGAACATCCAATGTTTATCTAATTTGCTCTTCCTTAGAATCACAGAACCATTATGGTTGGAAAAAACCTTCAAGATTCTAGAGTCTAGAAACCTCCAGGAGTCTTAACTGTCAAAGTCTTCACTGCACTTGAAGTAGTAGATTTTTACCTGACCTACCAACAGCAAGGGAAACTGAACATCCCCTTCCTGTCTGCAGTGATATGGGAATCTATGGAGTCTCTGGACTCAGTCATGCTTGCATGAAATACCAGAGAGAATAATCTTTCTCTGTGGACCCCCATCTTGCTTCAACAGTATGTTCAGTGTGCAGAAAGCCTCTTTTTCCCTTCTCCTCTAGATTTTCCCACTGAGAAGTCAAAGCTTGTCTAGGAAGTATAAAATAAAGAGGAAAAGACACAAGGATATATTTATAATCACATTTAATTGTGAATTGTGTTTTGCATTTATAGCAAAAAAACTATTTTCTTCTCTTCAAGTGGATTCCTCTCTGATAAGCATACTTAGAAGTGGCTCATGTCAAAAACTGCACGTGAAACTTGAAGGAAGCCTTTTAGGGAGGTTTTGAGTTGTTCTCATCTCTAAATGGCAACACTGACTTCATTCTGCTAGCTATATTCTTTCTATATATACCACCCACACTATTCTCTGAGGCTTTCCTGGTCTTAAGGAGTTCAGGTCTTTCAAAAGCTATATCAGCTACTTGACAAGAATGCCTTTGGGAAATGCTGGGCGCAGAGCTAATAGGCGCAGCCAAAAACCTGGTTAGTATCATGAATCCAAGACAAGCATTTTGGGTGTGCTTTAGAAAGGCATCATTTTCTTCTGAAATAATAAGCAAGCACTGAAGAAGTTGTTCATAAAAAATATGCATTTTTTCCTTTGGGTTCTAATACAGGAGTTCCAGGGGTTTTAGCCCTTGGACAGTGCAATCGGTAGAAATCAGCAGTATTGCAATCACAGTTATCCAGAGTCTGTCCATCCTTTACATTATGTAGGACAAGGCACTGGACAAAGAACTGTCCTTTGCTCCATTTTTAATATAATATTATTAATAGTTACCTATTTGCATAACAGATATTGCTCTTTGAGGCTGAGGTCTCTTTTTTTCTTTTTTTTTTTTACTCTCAACTCTCCTGATCCAACACATATATTATCTATTTTACACTGAATACATTTGTTTTGTTGATCCTAAAACTTATTGCCAAACGATTTCTGTGAATTGAATCTTCAAGCAGCATTTTTCAAAGTCTTGATGGCTCGCATTTTTGCATGGCTGCATTCAGCATACTGGAGACCTGAGTGTGCTGGTCCACCAAAGCACCTTGGTCTGCACTAGAACTAGCAAACCAGCATCTGCACTTAAACATTGAAATGCTGTTTAGTGAGAACTGTCACCTAGAAAATCCTATGCACGGTGCCATTTGTGCACACCTGTGTACTTTGCTGCCAAAGAAGGTCATTGGTTCAGGCATGTTGCAGCTACATATATAAGAAGAAAGGGTAATTTTTTAGCAAATAGCATTGGAGATGTAGGCTGCAATACGGGAAAGAGAAACTCATTTTTCAGTGACAGGTGATTGCTGCAAAAGATCAGGAACTGCCCAATTCAGGCTGCCAGATTTTCTATTTTATCCACAGAGAACCAACTCCATGAAAGAAGAGGTTTTCTAAAGCTTTGGCAAGCCTTCTGAAAATTTGCCGCTATTCTTCATTGCTTGAAATAATCATAATCAGTGTGGCTAATATATAAATCCAATAAACTAAATATGCAAATCAGTCCAGTCACACGCACAGAGGATGTTAATAAAAAATAGCTAACAAAGGAACCTCACAGTCTATAGCTTGCCAGGCTTTAAAGTTATGACAGTGAAGTTTCTTGTTTTCTTTTGGATGGTCCCATAGATAATTACTCGATGAAAACTGCACCCCATTCAGGAATGCTTGCCTGGAAATCTCAGACAATAAAATGTCATATTTCTTGCCTGAGCTATAACAGAACTGAACACATCAGCAGAGGGTCAAGGGAATGACATGCCATTACTGCAAAAATTTTCTCCTATGGCTACTCTTTATTCTCCCAGTGGGATTCTTCCCAGGATAATGATGGAAGGCTGTTTGCACATGAACTGCTTCCCTTTTAGTTCTAGCAGGTTGACAGGAATCATTCCTACTCTAAAGACCCCGAAGTCAAGTGAGCTGAACTCTTTTGGAGTGGGGCTCCAGTGCTCACAGCTTTTCTATTGAAAACTAGTTCTTTATAGGGTGAAAGAATGGAATTTTCATAAAATCAGTTCATCGTAGATACAGCAAAATTGAACTAGAAAGCAATTTGCAGTCATGGGAAAGAAAATGCAGTCATGAGGTGCTCTGTTGTTAAAGGACCGTGAATGAGTAGTTTAATAATGTTATTATAATAGCAGATAAAAAAAGGACATGCACACTACACAGATCAGAAATAGATTTAGCATGTTCAATAAGCAGCATGCGGACAGCCTAGCAGTAGACATACACATTACATATAGCATCTATAATGCAATTTTGGCTTATATATGTTTGAAATACACCCTTGGAAAAACAAGCATTTGTTCTACCAAGCTCATTGGAAAGCCGACGTTAAGGTAGATGCTATTTTGTCCCAGGCGTACACTGAAGTGAGAAGCAGTTTAGCCATTTCTCAGCAGTTTCTCCCATCCATATGAATGCAGGAGAAAAGGCTAGCAATCACACAGATGATGTTACATAGTCCTGTTTGTTTGTTTTCTTGGAGAACCTTTGCTGTGGAAGGGAAAGAAGCGTTTCCTACCCTCAAAAAGGGTCTGCCCTGCTCCAAATGTCTTAGTACTCCACTACCACCGCCACCAGGACCCACAGATGGATGCAGCAGTTGCACAAAGGGCTCCTGCTATGCCAGGTCATACTCATTCTGCTCTTACCTACATACATACCTCTCAAAGGCTACCTCAGACTGCATATCCCACATTTCTACTGCCTTGTCACATCAATTCCTTCCTCATACAGCCCAGCCACCTCATCTAACCTACCCTGCATCAGGCCACCGGCACCCATCCTGCCAGGGCTGCCGTGCCCCTGCTCTCACCCCCTGAGCACTAAGTGCCCACGTTGCAGCAGGAACAGCCTCGGGATCTGGCTCCCTGCTCGTGATCCACAGCAGCTTTCAGGGTGGAAATACAGTGAAAGGAAACGGGCCGGTGGGCTGCAATGGACTCAAATATAATAAAAGTTCTTTTAGCTATTTTAGTGAAAAAACCTGTATCTCCGCACAGAGAATTATGTATCTCATTATTCCTGATACACATTTCTTATATATCTCATTGTATAATCTTTCATTCTCTATAATGAGGAAAAAAATGTCAATCCTCCTCTTTAAAATATGCTTCACAGTATTTTGGGAAAGGCACGAAAAATGCAAGTATACTATGTTATGTTAATCTACAATAAAATCAGCTTTGGAAACATCAGATTTAATTTGCTTAGATTTAATTTTGAGCAAATGAGATGGTTTGGAAAATAAAAACAGGAGGCGCGGGGGGTTTTGCAGCTCTTGATGAGCGAAGTTTCACACAATGGACAATTGTCTTTCAGGTGTATTCATTTGTTTCCACTGAACAACATTCCTCTGAACACAAAAGCCTTCAGTACACGGACAGCTAAGCATAACAAATGACATACCAGACTTTCCCTAGGTCTTTGATGATTATAAGAGGTCTCAGTTCCACAGTTATTGACTTTGCTCTCTTTGTATTGTGTCTTTAAAATATACTTAGTGCATTTTATCATTTCAAATTCTGGTGCATACTTTGTGCTGGAAGATAAGGAAACCAAAGACAGAAAAGAGATTGTGAAATAATTTTTAAGCTAATGCTTTCTAAAATAATCTGTTAGTTTGCCTGTTTTCTGCTTGCTGGTTTTCTTGTCTCTTTTTTTTTCTTTTTTTTTTCCAAGGCAAAGGTTTTTATAGAGGGGACTATCTTCCTGCAGCTCCGAATAACCACTTATTTTGGTAAAATTTATAACACCAAATTCTACTTTTAGCCAGGAAATGCAAACAAAGCTTGGAGACAGCTTGTTCCCTGACCCCAAATTCATTCCATGTTGCTATAGCATCACCCCCTGAGAAAATGGGACCAGCTCTTTTCCTCTCCTTAGACCTGCTCAATGGGCTTTTGTCAGCTGTTGAATTATAGCATTAAAATTTAAATACTAGGGATTTAATGGAGGATTATTATGACACCCTAGTGCATTCTTTGTGTTGCTCTTGGCAACAAACTCAAGGAATGACTGAAAGAAATAAAAACGAAGAGCTGTCTTGTTAAAATCATGCTGGTGTTAGGACATATTTAGGAATGAGAAAAATGGTTCCCTAACTTTGACTATTATTGTTGTACCAAATGGACTGAAAAGTCTTTTCAGTCAGTCAGTATGGCTAGCAGCTGAACTCTATTCCAAAGCTGTTATCAGTCCTTTGAAAACAGGTTTCTTTCTACCTTGTGAACAAAAATAAATGTAATCAAGACTTAGGAGAATGGCAGTGCATCATTTTACTACTTTGCTTTGTTCAGCAAATAGTAAGAAAGATCACTTTTTAAAATACTGGCGCTTCAAAAATGTCAGGGAGACATTTTACAGCAAAGAACACATCCTTACTTTATCATTCGTTACTATATATGTGGCTGTTAAAATGTGTATATATATATATTCTTATATATATATATATATATATATTCAGTTAATTGAGGCTTCAAGGTGCTGGATAAAAATGAGATTTTTTTAAAATGTCATGTTTCCTACTAAAGCCTCTAGTTTTCTATAGTATTTTTCCAAAACCAACTTTTTAAAGAGTGGAATGGAATGGAATTCTGGACCATATGTTTAGATTGCGTATACAAAGAACTTATATATGGAACAAACTCTTTGCCTCCAAATCATCAAGACCGAATTCAGTCCTGGCTTAACTGATCTGAATACTCTCCAGAGGAGTGTCTTTCACTCTTTTTGCTAATTACACCAAAAATATGAATATAAAAATATATGAAAAAATATAAATATGAATATAAAAATATAAAGTATTTAGTAATATGAAATTTATATAAATTTCAGCAATATAATACAACAACATTTTGACGGAAATTTTGGAAGGCACTTAAGATATCTTCAGCAAATTAACATTAGCACAATGTATCTAAGATGCTGGAATTCTGACTGTGAGCTGAAGCACAAATTTGAAGCCGGTTCCTGTATTTTCGGATGTGTTCACAGAGCGATCATCCTGAACTCCTCTGCATAGGACAGAGGGAATGGGAATAGGGCAGGCATATTAAGCCTGATCCTGCACAGCTCTGCTTGTGTTGACTGAGAAGAGTCCCCTAATAGTGACTGTCTGATTGGTGAGCACAGCTGGGACGAAAGCAAAGTGGATATGGGTTACAGATGAAGAGAAGTGATACTCAGTTAATGGCAATAACAACAAAAAAACATTTCAGGCATGTTCAGTCTAGTATTTAAGTATCCAGAAACACTGACTGAAAGACAAAATAAGAATGTCACCTTCATTATATTGTTTCCATAAATAAGCAGTTGAAAGCATTATATTTCATTTTGTTTGTAGACTACAGTCTCCCACAAAAATAGAGAAATCTCATAAAGCTTAATGTCTTTTTAGAACCATAAGGAAACAGGAGAATGGTTGTTGTTAAAATGCAAGGTAAATGAGAGATTGTTGGTCATGTGTTCTTAGAGTTTTGAGAGACTTGCACAAAATACTGTCTTTCTATTTCAGGGGATCTTCATGTTTAGGTTTGCCCAGATTTAGGCAGTAGATGAGAACAATGACCATATTAAGCTATTTCAAAACTGCAGTCTGTCTTCTTGAGGGATTCAGCTAGGAAGTTGATTAAATTGCTTTAAGAACCTTTACAAGTTTAATTTACTTGAGGCTTGCCCATTATGTCTACTACCAGAATGGAGAGTAGCTACTGAGTGAAATCAGTGGCAGGAATTGTGCTGAAAAAAATGTCAGCTGCTGGAAATTTGCAGATAAAGGCTACCTTACAGGAAGAACAGAGCAGCGGGACCTCCACTGGGAAGATCTGAGGAGACAAAAAGGAATCTGGGAGAAGGAGGTTCAAGGTAGTGGGAAGAAGCCAAGGACAAGTTTTGGGAATGTTTCTCCAGTGCATCATGTATCTTCATTCATTTTCAAAAGAAACAGATGCTTTCCAAATTACTGATTTTTACTGATTTATTCCAAAGACTAGAAATACATCAAAACACATTTAACACGTCTCTGTGACAAAATGTCCCTAATACCAATGACTTTTACAACCTTTACCCCTGTTCTGAAAAAATCTAGAATGCATAATGAGAATAATGACTGGTACAATAACACGCACCTACCTACCACAACAAGATAAAGAGGGGTCTTTTCACAATTATCTGTTTGTTCTCATGGGTGATATCCCATCTAGAGATATTACTATATCTGAGAATATGAAAATTTCTGGTTTCCATTATGAAAGCTTTAATATCAGGGATCTTTTCTTAGGGTTTTTAGAGAGTACTAGAGTATTACAAAGTACTATACTCAGCTGTAGAGTTTATAGGTCCTATATTATCTTCTGCTGCTTTAATCCATTGGAAACTGGACCTGTGCTGTAAAGGGTGTTGAAAAACAAACAAACCACAGCTTTCCCATAAATACTGATAAATCTGTTACTAGTGTTTGTACTCTATACAATTATCTACTATATTTGTGAAACTTGTTTTTTGTATGCATTCTGTTTATGGACCTGAGAAAATTTTTAGAGCTACTCTTCCATCAGTATTACTAAACTTTGTTACTGTATAGTATTCTATACACTAAATGATGTCAATAAGTAGCGTATGTTGTTGATTACATATAATGTAAGTACCACACATATAATTAGCACATGATTAGAAGAGTTTTCCAAATTTTAACAAACATTTTTTTCTGTGAATTATTTTTTTCCATTTTTTTATCTCTGAGAATATTTCATATTTAAACCAATATAAGCAAAAGCTCACCTGGGACATTAGTTACCTTACAATTTCTAAAGCAAACGATACACTTACTACAAAGTCACTAGCTCTTATCAATTGGAAACAAAGCAGAATAATGTGGGGAAAAACAGGAATTCCCTTTTACCTGTTTAACCTCAAAGAAAATTGCCATCTTGCAAAGAAAAAGTATTCTTTCCATTTGTCATAAGTCCTTTTTTACCATTCTTGTGGATTTTTCTGATGATGGGACATGATTGTACTGAGTGGCATCTGTGGAATAAACATGCAAGTCTTTCTTGATGATGGAACAACTTAACTCTTTTTTGCTTTCTCAAGTTGCAAAAATCTGACTTTCTCGGGTGACCCTAATCAGACATCTATTTTTATAAGTTTTCTTCTCAGTACTGACATTTCCTGTTTATTTATTTATTTTCTTTTCATTTTCTAGTTCTTGCTCTCAGGTCATCTCTAGTTTTGGTGGAAATATCAATAAGATGATTCTTGACAAATGTATTGCTCGCATTTTTGCTCTGCGATTACATTCAGCAAGCCCCTGCCTAATATCCCAAGACCTCGAGGGGGCAATAAAAGTCTGTTTTCTGTTGCAATAGTGTTTTTGTGCAATCTGTTTCCTTCTGCTGAATTAATAATGACTTTTTCTGTAAAAAGTTCTCTGCTCTTTTAATATCTTTAGGCTGATGTAACAGTAGCCACTTAAATCCTTCTGGACTATGTTTTTCCTTTGCTGGAGCATATGGTTTAATCTAACAAAAACATGCACGGGTGATTTATCAGAAAAGTCTCATTTTAACAGTCTCCTATGTTGCACTAGGAATCAGTTTAATTTGGAACAAAATTAATTCCCTACCTAACTCATTTGAGTGTGGTTTCAGAAAGACAAATCCCTCTATCTTATGACTGTGCAATTATTTCGTGTCATCTTTTCATTTGGTGACAGCCATGATAATTCCATATTTCAAAGTTATGTGTATATAGGGTTTTCTTCCTTTGCAATGAGGCTAATTTATTCCAACACTTATTTGTTCTTGCTGATCTGATTTTACAAACTTAACAACATTCTTCTATTGTCACGTCAGGCATTTCTTTTCCTTCAGTCTGTGTTGGCTGACTGTGTTATTTGACTCACAACATGTCAAAATGTTTCCCAGAAAAAAATTCATTCACTCTTATTACTGTAAGTTTTATTACTCTCTTGCTTTGGCTGTGAGACCAAAACACTCTAAAGAAGACATTTTTTCCTTTTGTTTTCTTCTTTATTTTTGTTTAGTGTTTTGTCTGCTAACATTATCACAATTTGTTGGAGCATTTCATATCACCATGCAATCTTTATCAAATAATCCTATGTGCAATATTTGAGAGATATTTTCTTCTAGTTTCGTACACTGCAGACATCAGAAATAAGGCCTTTATCATGTTAACAGGAGTTTCTAGGAGTTAATAGGAGAGCAATCTGTTGTACTGTCTTAGCTAAATAATCCACTTGTTAGAAGTGTCTGCTGTGTGAACTTGTTTTAGAGAGAAACCACAGTACCTCTGAGTTATTAAATGCAGTATGTTTTCAAGTATATCCAACATACCTGAATATTATCAGGACACCGTGGCTTTCGTATGCAGATTTTCCCCGGTCAAGTTACTGTGGTACAAAAATCCAGATAAACTACAGAACGATACTAAAATGATGCTAAATCAACACCTGTGCTCCTCCTGTGTTGGTTTTTATCATCATTTTTTGCTTCAGATGGCTCTAACATTTTTGAAGTCTTAACTGCTTTTAAAAATTGTTAATAAAGATCCTTCCTGATGGAGCAAAATACTCCAATAGGAAGTTTCAATAATAGCCTTTTGTAGAAGCATGTAGGCAAAACCTCTTTATTTACTTGGGTTTTGGAAGTCCAGATTTGACTGAACAGGAACTTCTGTTGTTCAGTTTTGTAACCTGATATTTAGAATATCTTTTAGATCTTAGTATTTGTTTTCTTTTCATTTTATATGAGTTTCTGGATGAATAAAAACAGTTTTGCGGAGCATCAAATGTTTCCTGCATTCATGAGACCTACACCACTTTCCAGTATATTCAAAATGTGTACTGGTGGTCAAAATGTTATTTTTGTTTAAATCCACTTCAAACTATTTTCTACAAAGGATGGCAGGAGTACAACTGGGTTTAAAACATAGTTCCCAGAGAAAACAACAGCAAGGAAATTTGCTTTCTACTGGAATTGCACTAAAGCTTTGCTGGAATCGGATTCAGTACTCAGAGTAACTCCAGATTTTAAACTCTGTTCTTGTCCAGATGGTTTTAGCCAGACTTCATTATTTTGGGTGAATTCATTTAAATTTTTTCTTTAGTCTTCAATCTGTGGACAGCTGGAACATTTAACTTACATTTCAGTTCTTGTTTTTCTTAAGATTTTAGTAAAAGACTGCTCAATTCCCAGTCTGTTAATCTCCTGTACTCAAGCAAGGGGCAGCCTCCTAAAAACTAGCAATGTATAAAGAAAGGCCTATCCTATGAAATCAGAATTAGCATCAGTTCAGCATCTCTTATCCAACAGAGATCTCCAATGAATGTTTGAGAGCAAAGTGCCAAAACCAGATAATTTTGACTATTCTTTTAGGATTTTTTAGTCCTACCTGAAGATCCTATGTTGTAAAGATGAGGCTCTTTAGTTGTAGTACAAGGAACATCTTCACTGACTTATCATTCAAGTAGCAAATATAACAGATGTGGTCTACAGGATGAGGAAGGAGCCCATGTAGCCAGAAGTGAGAGTGATTATTAAGTATTTTCACCGCTTTTTTTTTCCCACTAATCTGCTTGGGTGTGAGCTCTGGACCTCAAGAATGTCCAGTGACAGTAGGTTCCTCAAGTTAATAAGCAGTTCTAAGAATAATCCCATTTGTTTCCCATTTGTTGCCTTACAATCTCATTCAAACTACCTTTCCTGTGTTAAGAAAAAGGCTTAAAGAGTCCACATGCTTTTTCTACACCACCATCACATCTGCCTAGTAGTAATACTCTCTGTAATGCATCATATAAGAGACTTCTTCTCTACTAACTGTTGTCATCAACTGTGGGCTCCTTTCTACGTTTCTGCCTTCCCCAGAACCAATGTGGTATTTAATGGGGGGAAGGTGCTGTTGATTCACAAAGGGAAACATACCCAACCTGCAGGTTCTTTCTGTGCCCAATGTGCTGTTGCTTCTGCTCTTTGCCTGTTGATGCAGACAGAGGATTTCTGTGGCTGACCTCAGAGAAATTCCTAGGCAGGAAGGACCACATGTTTATCCAATGACTCATCTTTATTCTTTGCTGCCTTTGCCTCTTATTTTTGAGTGATACTAGATCAAAACAAAACAAAAAAAGCACTCTAAAAACTTATGGCTCTTCATAACAGTCATCCTCAGTCTTCTTTGGGAAGCTCTACACTAGAGGAAACCACTAGCAAAAGGGGTGAATCTGGTAAACAAGCTTCCATAAGGGCTTTTCTTCAGTGGCTTTCTGGATTGTGCTCATCTGCTAAAAGTCCTTCCTGTTCTACCATTATACGGTTTTCAAGTTCAACACCATGATGACAGTGAAGGAAAAAATAAGACTGCTTTGCCAAGAGAAAAAAAAAATAAGAAAAAAAAGCCACATTACAGTAATTTATACTAGATCTTGATGTTGTGTTCTGAGTTTCCCAGTTGTCAAAGCATTAATGTTAAGGATAATAGAAAAAGTACTACTGACAATCTTGATCCTTTCTGGCATTTTTAATGCAAACTGAAACTGAGAAAAGAAAAAGCGAATGAAAATCAAAATGAAGATAATGCAGAATGTTGTTGAACATAGATGCTTTTTCTTCCTAAAAAAGATTTTGTTATCCCTAAATTAAATATTTCCAAATTATGGTAGATATTAGAGAAAGTACCTTTTACTAAGCAATGACTGACTGCACCTGATTAAAAGTAACAAGTTATACAGTAATCAAGCAACACAGGAGATAGCTTTATTTTTCCCTAATTATTCTTATTTAACAATACAGACAAACTCTGCATTCCACAAACTCAGAAGTCCCAAAATAGAACCAAAAACACCACCAAAAACTGATTCTGGACATGGGAAGTCCAGTAATGCATGTACTGTAAAGCCACAAGACTAATTATTAAGTTACCAATTCTCCTTTGCTCTGTCTTGCTCTTAGCAGCAAGCAGTCTGAATTGGTACACGCTGTCACAGACAGAGGTAGACTAACTGCATTACTGAATGAGAGTGTGGAGTAGGCTATATAGAAAACAAAAATATTAAATGAAGTATTCCTGATAAATATTTACTCTCTGTCATGTTTGAAATCCAAAATGCTAAATAAAATATGCGGTGTCTAAGTGACACCTGACGTATGAAATCATCTCCAATAATGTTATAATACATTGGAATATGAACAAAAAACCAAATGAAGTGCCTCCTGGAACCAAACATTTACAACAGCTTTTGACTAACTCTCTTCTCTTTACTTTTCCCCTTCCTGTCTGCCATTTAGCACTCAATATTTGTTTATTATTAAGTGAATGTCTGGCTTATCCTTTTTTGTAAGTTCACAGAATATTAAGTGAAAACCTGCATAGTAGTTTAATAGCTACAAAAAGAAAAATGTAATTAAAAAAACACTTGGAAAAGAAATGGAGAGATGCGATACAGCTGTCACAGAAACACCTTTTGAATGCAGTATATCCCCTTTTTTCACTTCTTAAAACCTTGTAAATAATCCATTTCACTTCTTTTTTCTGAGATAATTGTTATAAATTTATGCAACTCTTATAAACATGAAACCTCCATAATACGATTTGGGATAACCCTCTAGCCACTTGCTTCATGTAATCTTCTCCTGAATACTGTGATGACGTTTAGCAATCGTGCTTACAAAGCTCATTTTGTTTTTACTAACTCTTAAGCATAAGAGCTAAAACAGAATAAAACTAGCCAGCTCAACTCAGCTGAAAAATCTTATATGCAAGAATGATCTCCAGTTTGCAAGTTCATCTTGGAAGCATTATCACACACAGACCTTAAAGTGGTCCAACTCCACCCATCTTATGTGGGTGAGTTTAGGGCCACTAAACCTAATAAGACTGAAAACAGTTCATTGCCCAAAACAAGACAGGAGGGGGGGAAAGTCTAGCTATTTTGTGATAAAGACTGATGAATTTTACACTGCTGTGGCTTTAAAGTGCTACAGGAAACATGCAGTTCCATAAATTAGAAAAGAATGAGATAATGAGCTAAGTCCTTGGTAGTTTCTGTTGCCAAATTCATGACTATCCTGAGGAGAATAGCCCAAAACTTTGCCTAAGCCTATGCCCTGACTACACCTGATCTTTCCAAATGGCCCAATTGGGCTAGAGAGGTTAAAGTCTTGGCTTACAGCTCTACCAGTGGGAGATTTGATATCATGAGGTATACTATGTGTGCCGAGCAATTACAGCTCTCTCCTGAGGCGGAGCTGTGAGGTACACGGCTCCCTAGACCTCCCTTGTGACAATGCAGCTTTGCTCCTTTCCATAGAGAAGGACTAGTCAAACGATAATATAATGTATCAAATTCTGTCTTCTTCATCAAAAAAAATGTGGTTTAGAGTAGGGGTGCTTTGAACAAGACCAAAAAATTCGGGAAAGTTCTGCTTTTACCATTGGTAGGATATCACCAAAAGTAATAATAAAGTAATAAAGGCAATTTAGAACAAGAAAATAAAAATTAATCTTATGAGTCTACAAATTCAGTGTCTCTTTGAAATGTTTCATTACTAGATATTTGGAACCCAAATTAATTAATGCGGTTTAAATTAAGTGTATATTAGCAGAAACAGTAGGTAGTGAATAGACTACAAATGAAAACACTTCTAGTACAGTTACTGACTTGATGTATCCTTTGAGATATAAACTAAACCTCTGTTAAGTGAAGAAAGTACAAGTCTAAAGTCATCAAGCTTCTTTTGTTATTTTGAATGGTCTGGTTCTAAATTAACGATAACAATGATTACAATTATATTATTATTGTTATCTAATTAGTTTAAGCTGCAACATGGAAACATGGGAAAAAAGTGCATATGCCAAGTTTTAGCCTGCTGTGAATTAAAGTGTCTAGGTTATAAATTAAGTGGAAAACAAGGTTTATAATGGAACTGGCAATTGACCCTGGGCAGTCGCAGCTTTAACTGCTGCTCTAGTATTAAGTTACATCTCTGTTCCCTGGGCACAATCTTACAAGTTATATAACAGAAACCATTGCATGATTACTCAAGCCTTTTACCGAACCCTAATTGCATGTTGGACTTGTGGCTCCCGTAATAGCTCTCTTCTATTGACATGCTCAGAGGAGTCCCCACGACAGCACCAAACCCAGATCCTGTTGCCTGCACAGACCAATAATGTTGTGCTTACCAGTACCACTCACCCTAAGGAACATTATTTTGTTTTTCCTTCTCTCCTCTCCTAGCTGGTAACCAATTCTAGTCCAAAATGATCTACTCCTGGAAAAAATCTGCACAAATAATAGATGCATAAAGTACAGGTACAGTACATACTGTACTTTGATTCTTGGCATTTGCATGAGACAGCCACCCAGCTGCAGAAGAATAAGACATATTAAAATGTACAATATAAGGCCATATTTTTATTTGGTTTATCTAGAAATCATCTGCACTATAGCATTAGATATGAAGTCTGGTTTTGTATCTGACATAGACTTTAATATGCTGAACTTGACGAAGCCAAGATTTTCAAACTTTGACTACCTAAATTTAGACATGTGAAAAACTTGTTTACATTATCTCTGCCTTTTTAAAGAACTCATCATCTGGTGGATCCTTGTTAATGTCTGTTTGGTACCACCTTTCAAACATTTTAACAATCTTTCAAAGATGCAGAGCAGCTGTGCCTTACTGTTTTCATAATCAGGAGTATATGTGACTGCTAATTTCTAGTAGCACTCCAAAGTCCCTCACCTGGAGAGGGTCTTCTTCTACCAGCTGATGGACAAACAAATACTGAGAGGGACTTTTCTCCTAAACAAAAAATCTTATTACTGCCTCAACACTTTTGACTTTTCTAGGTGATCTTATAAAACTTTTCATGATGCCAGACTGCTCAGTAAAAATTTAGGCACAAAGACAAGTCTATAAAGCAGGATAGACTCTCTGTCATCCCATGGAGCCACGCTCGTCTAAAAACAAGCATCTTTCCAGAGTAAAATGCCTGCAGAAGTCCAGCCCACTCGGTTTTACATATTGTCTGCAGAGTCATCTTGCTGGCAAATCAGATGGGATAAGGAATTTAGCTACCTCATGGTGTTCAGCGTGTCATACAACAGATGGAGATTTCTCAGAAATCTGTCTGGCGCAGTTTCAGCACAGGAAATATCTGTGTGAAAGGCAACCGGTACGTTCAGAAGTTAAAAGAGTTCCGAAGTGGCTCACTCTGATGGATTTGGTTATTAATGAAGCAAAAGGCAAAGAAGGATGTGGTGTTATGAGAACACATTGTTACCTCTCTTGACTTCAAAAGTTAGCAGATATCCTCACTTGGGGATGTGTCTCCAAGGAGAAGGAAATTTGGTGATGGATTCAGGTATTTCTCTGCTTCAGTTCCTTCAGTAAGGAAGTGCACAAAAAGTCCTGCTTTTCTTTGAACACAGTGGAGCACAACCGCATGAAACGGTGTATGCTCACTGTTTGAAAGCTTTCCTAAAAGCATTCTGCCCAAATGTACGCCTTCTGCTCTCCTCTCTTTTCATTTGCCCTCAAAGCAATGTTACCAGACATTTTCTTAATTCACTCTACATACATTTGGCCACCTTTATTCTTTTCTTCCTCCCTTTCCTCAAACAATAGTATAGAAGCCACTCTCTATTGCTCAGTGTTAAAGCGACTGAGACCTAAGTTTGGGTGGCAACCTTCTCATTCTTAAAAGGAGATCAACTGTTTCCTAGATTTATGTGGATGCTATTCAGACTCCACCGTAACAATTTGACCATTTCCTTTAGTGTTCTCATAACGTGCTCTACAAGTGTCAAGACCCAGAGGGAGCTGCTAGGTATATATTGCATGGTGTTTAATCAGTGAGGCAATTTGGTCATTTCATTTTTTTCTCTAAGGCTCCTGAAAAAAGAGCTTCATGTTCCTTGTTCTCAAAAGATGAAACAAAATGCCTATGACCATACTTCTCTCTGTGGTGATAGCTATATGCTTCTAAGCTAATCAAAAGACAACCATTAAAACACAGAAAGGAGTACATTTTAGGAAAGTGAGTTTGACCGTATGTCAGTAAAATGCTAACTAGGAAAAACTGTGTCTATTTCTAATACTGGCATTGTGGTCTTTCTAATGAATAATTCCATAATCATATTGCTAAAGACAAATTTTATGACATAATGCAGAGCCACAAGATATTCATGGTTATAGTTGTATCCATTGCCTTACAGTTTGATCTCAACACTTTCACTATTTCTGTGAGGCACATATGTGTATGCTGCATATATTGCTGTGAAATAACCCTACTAAAGGGGTGTGCTTGCCTATGACAACTCATTTTTAACATTACTGTCAATGTAGAATCTCCTTTAGCTAAGTGCTCTCTATACCTGTCTGTATTTGGAGCTCTGCTGCCATGGTCAGCTGGTTGCACAACGTGTTCGGGATTACGCCTGTCTCAGTGGGTAGCTGGAGCTAGCAGATCAACACTATGCTCTTTTAGAACTGTAACAGAGGACTGACCAAATCAGACAAGTGTAACTAGCTGAAAACATAATAATGACCCTTTCCTGTGTCTCTCATAATTTTATGTTGCAGAAGGGCAAATTATTGATCTATTTGATCTGACATTACTGTCTGATCACAAATTACCTAAGGCAGACTTCCACTTTACCAGTGGGCCAACTACAAGATGAATTCATAGTTTACATAAAATATTCCTGGGGGATATATCACTTTTAGCATTTGCTAATCATAAATCGCTGTTGCTTAGCTAAATATTGTGATATTACTTCAGTTGCCGTTGTGAATACGTTATATCTAGAAACAAGATGAAGACTGAGTCCGTAAGACAACTTTGATCTGTTTACAAGATGATACACATAAGCCTTGCTGTGGAAATACATTTGTACCTTATTTGCAAGGCTTTCATTTCTTATAAAAAGTTTCGGAACTGGACCTTTAGTGGAGTTGTGCTAGCTTCCACCCCTTTGTGGAGTTGTGCTAGTTTCCACCAACGTGACTTTAATCTCATTAAGCTACTCCAGGGAAAATGAAATGCACCAAGCAGCATAGGTAGTCATTGAGAAAAATATGGTGAATAGTAATGTGGACTGCAACCATAATGCTCCTCATCTCTGTAATAGAGATGAGTATTGTCTGCCTAGCTACAACACAGCAGGGTCTGGATCCCACATGGAACCTTTGAGAGTCACCAAACAAAACTACAATTAACAGTAGTAATAGGACTGAGGACTCAAGGAAATCCAGCTTGGTACTGACAAGGGATGCTGAAGAAGTGCCAAGTGATGTCTGCCAGGAGGTTGATGGTGCAAGCTGGAGTCCATTAAGATGCCTGCCACAAGGGCAACCTGTATTTGCTCTGTCACTGCACAACATTAGGGAACTACGATATGTTAGTGAGAACAAGGGCTACTGGGGAAGGCAGTTGATTGGAAGTGGAGAGGAGCTTTGAACTCTGCCACTGCTGTCACTGCTGATGTTGCAGTCTTTCACAAGTCCCTGTGGTTACAGCCCATGGATATGTAGGGCTAGATGCTCCAACTATCTGTTCTCATTCAGACAGACTTCTCTTGGCTTCAGAGGAAGTATGAATGGAAACAAGATAAGGTACCTGGTGTTTTGCTTAAAGCCACTACAGTTGAAAGTAGTTTTTTGGGTTGTTGCCTAACTCTATAACCTGTCTATGAAGGTTTATATACAGAGAGGCAAAATAATTGCACTCCCCCACAAAAGCTTAATCATAACCAAATCTTCCAGAGCTTACTCCTACTGCTGATTTCATGTCTACAGTCTCTGACTATGCTGCAAAAGGATTACTAAGGTTCTGTGAGATAGTAGCAGTGTTTACTTCAAACCAATCTCCATGTTGATATGCTTCTCAGCAGTATTACTTCATAGCCTAGATATCTACTATTGAGCAAAGATGCTGGCCAGCCTCAGGAGTAGCATTCAGCAGTGTTTGGATTAAAAAGCTTTTGTGGCTAGACAGCAGGACTGAGTCGTTTAGAGCTTGGTAACCATAACAGTCCCCCAAGGTAATGACGCATGGCTTTAGAAAGGAAGCAAATTCTTTAATTTACAAACCAGGCTCCCCCTGTCCTATGCCAAATAGCTGGAGGGTCTAATTGCACCTTAAAAAGGGGGAGGCATTTGTGAGAAAAAACAAGAAAGTTATACATAAGTGCTGACCGCAGCTCATATAGCCTGTTCATTTGCTCTCTTTTATATTTTGCTGCTAGTTAGCACTTTGTATGTTCAATCACAGCCCGGGGTGGGGGACTGTGTGTATCACTCAAGATCTCTCCCGAGAGGCACTGAGATTCAAGGAAACTGGTTTTCTTAGTCCTTCTGTGAACAAGCAGAGTGTCCGGATAGCACCATCCTTAAGCACTGTGTCTTCTGCAACAACAGTACCTGCCCAATGTACCTGGCCCATGGAGGGATTGGTTCTTCCTCTGGTTTCTTTCAGCTGGTGTTTTTTCGTTAACACTTATCTGCTACCCCCCAAAAAGAACATCAGGAATACTGGGTTTCCTCTAGACTCTGACAACCAGTTCACTGACTGGACCAATTTTCTGATAGGTGGAAATTTGACTATCTCCTCATGGTCAAGGCTTATTTTCCTTGGTGGTAGGCATAAAATAACTCTGAAACTGGCCCTTGTCTTGCTACACTGATTCAGCTACAGCTGAGTAGTGGTGGCTCAACATTTCTTCCTTTGGGCCTCTCTAGGGGCCTGACCTAATAATGTCAGAGAAAGCCCTGCCTGACACAGTAAAACTAGGAGAGACAGTCACTTTTTAAAATACGGATTTACTTTGAAAACATAGAGTAAAGCAGAAGGGCAAAGAATGGAGTTCTGATACATGACCTAAAAACTCAAAAAACATAAAGTAGTCTTGAGAGTCACCCTTTAAACCTACATTGACCATAGCCGCTCACACTCTCAGGTTCAAAGAACAATAAAAGATGTTCTGAATTATTGACAATGGTAAAAACATGAGAAAAATTATATGGCACATTTAAACATTTTATTCAAAAATCTGCCACTGTAATCTCAATTTCTACAAATGTACTTAGCTATACTGATCCAAATGCTGATAGTCTTGCATGTCTTACTTGTATTTTCATAAATACAATTTGGCATGTTCCTCATTCATTGTTCAATCTGTGGTATCTGCTCCGTACATCTTGCACTCTGACTGGATTGCTGAAAGTTTCAAAGCTAATTAATTATTTGTGCTCAAGTAGTTTTTTAATTATAGATAAAAGCAACATTTCTCAAACACTAACCTGAAAAAAAAATCTCTGAGTGAATGTGGACAAGGGAGAGAATTGCAAACAAATTGTATGCTGGAATGTGAACAAATGTTCTTCAGCACAATACTTGTAGCAATCAGACATCTCTAACTACAAGGAAGGAATTCATCCCATGATGTAGTGAAAGGCTCACAAGTTTAATCTTTCAGTATTTCTGTGCCAAAGAGATTGACACAGTTCGGACAACTTTTGAGTAAGTATTACTCTTTTGGATGCTTATCTAAGACAAACTTCTGAAAACTTTCAACTGCCTCTATTGGAACTAATTAATCTCTTGAGTGAAAGCCAGTACAGGTGGGTTTATGCAATTTTCCAAGGGAGAGAGGTATTATGTAAAAGAAAGGGTTTTCAATACATTTTTGAGAACTAAAAATAGGATTTAATATTATTTAATAGATCAGGTTGCTACTTTCAAAGATAAGATCATAACAATGCTCTACATGCTACGGTGTTAAGTAATAGATTAGCAAGTGACTCCTCCATCTACTTTTCTCCTCCTTGGACAAAACAATGATGCAAAGGTTTTACCTTAGAGCTTCTACTTTTACCTACTGTACAGCTTCCTTATTTCTGTTGTTTGTTGAGCAACCTATCTCACTTCATAAGTGCTAGAGAAGTCATTTTCTGAGTGCGTGAATAAAGTTCAGTGCCAAGCTGCAGGTGTTCTTGTGGACTCTGCCCACACGCTGTGTTTCCTTGACAGCTTTCCCATGCTTTCCCTGCTTAGAGAGCTGGAGAACAGGGGAAGTAGAGGATAGGTGAGCTGAAAACATGCAGAGTCATCCAGAAGGTGTCAAGTCTATTACATTACAGAAACCCATTTTCATTCTACAATGAAAGGATATAAAAACTTTTCCAATATTTCTGTAGAACCAAATTGTTTCAGGCTTTGCTGTTGATTGAATCAGACCTTAGCTTTCCATCCCAAATTCTTTCAAATTAGATAGATAGATCATGGACTTTAACCCCAGCCCCTCTGGCTAATATATTTACCACCAAGCTGTAAAATATGAGAGTGTTTTTCTTCATTTGTCTCATTTCCATATTGGCTTTGATGATCTGACCAATTCTAATGCCAAGTGTTCCCCATTACATCATTTTCTTCTCAGCTGATGAATACCGTGTCTATGCTTGTTTGCAATGGGAGACAAGACTTCCAAACTCTTGTAGCTCAGTTATGTTTACATAAGATATATACTCTTGCTATTCCTCTCCACTTCCCTGCATCCTCAAAGGAACAAATAGCATGTTTCTGGAAAAAAAAAATCAACTAGCTCAAAAAAACCAAAGATTAAGCATTGTGAATTCTTCCCTTCTGCTGTTTTATATGCCCTTTATAAATCTGTCATGAGGTATATGAGTTTTTCACATATTTAATGTGATTTAATTTCCAATCCCTGTGTTTTTCTTTTTATTGGCACTTATACTCAGGCAGAACTGCTTTCTTTTTTCTTTTTCCTTATTTTTTCTGGGAAAATGAATGCCCAGCTTGATAAAATCCCTGTTGGTCAGATACAGAGTGGAGTTAAACTGACTCAGATGCAAAGTGTTCAGACATCTTGCTGGGTAGGAAAGGGTCTGAACTTGCAGATGGCAATTTTACATCCCTGCCATGCAGCACATGCTACTGTTTTTCATTTAGGGTTAGCTACCTCCCAATTACCTCAGGGCGAAACACTGCAGCCTGGGGTGCTGACACACTGGTGACTCACAGGCCATCGCTCACCCAGATGCTCATGTCCTGGAGCAGCAGTGTTTTTCCTTACCAGCTTCTGCTGCCTCCTCCATGCCAGATCTTGTGCAATTCCATGAGACCATTTTCTCCCTCAAAGATTTTTGTCAGTGATCAGAATCAGAGACAGTTCTCAAAAAATAATAATAAAAAAGAAAACCCATAGCCTCATGGACTCTTCTAGAAACTAAATGTTCTCTTGTGGTTAGGAGTGTCTGATTACTAGGTTCTAGTCCAGAGTATTTCTTTATCAGGCACTAAATGCAGCATTCAAAACAGGTCTGAGCTTCGAAACTGAAAGTTTGTCGATGGTTAACTTCAGAATAAGGACATCTCTAAATCATAATTATTATTAACATAGCTCCTTCTCTCAGACTTTGCACGCTCACGAGGTTTCCACCACAACTCTGAAGAAAGCAGAGTCTCATCCAAACTCCAAAACTTCCACCTACTTGGAATCATGTACTTTTATGTCACTTATTTTGAGTGCTGCAGCATGTAGCTTCAGGTTATATTACAAAAAAGTTTATCTTTGTCACAAATGACAACTATAATGCCAGTTCTACTAAAGACTACTGATTTCAGGCATGGACAAAGTAGAAAAAGATTAATTAAAGTTAAGCTTAATTAAAGTTAAGCTTTCCTTGGATTCGCCCATTTGTAATAGCATGACTTATGCAAGCTTCTGTACACCCTGCACCTCTGCTATGAACTAATAGGACATTCACATGACAGCAAAGCTCAGACTCAGCCCTTAAAAAGCTGCTTGCTGAGGTCTGAGTTGACGTGAGGGAGTAAAACCTCCCTAATGCTTAAATCCTCCCGCTGCTTCAGAACAGTCAGCACCTCATTAGTTAGTTCTTTGTTTGATAAGAAATGTCAGCTCACAACAGGAAATCTTCTGCATCCAATATCAGAAGCATCTGTCTCCATCTAGTGTTCATTAGTCTGCACTTGTTCAAGAGAAAGGAAAGCAGGGAACATGGTTACTCATTAAGGCATCAACACTTACCGCCCATGATATGTCAAAATTACCTGTCTGCTATAGTTAGACATAGTAGCTGACATATTAACCATATTAATCTGTTGCCAAGATGTTCAGTATCTTGGTCTTCGCGCTAAAATAGTGGGAGAAGAAAGGAGTGAGGTAAGTTAGATAACAAAAAAAGACCTGTCTCTTTTCAGAATTGCTTTTTCTGTGCGTAAAGCTACATTCAGACTTTTTCTATTGTTTGATACTGAGGGAATTTCTTACTCTGAGAAGTAAAATGTTTTATTAAGTAAAAATAGAGTGTAAACATTCATAAAAATATTTTCCACAACAATTACTAAAACAGTGGATGAATGTTTTTCAATTCACCTCAAAAAATTTTTCATGGTGAAGAAATGTCATATCCTTTGCAGAATAATTTTCAGCACAAAGTTTTTGGGTGATCAGACAGTATTTGAAGAGAAACCAAAGACAGACTACTGCCAACTCTCCAGTCCAGAAGGCTGCCATTTTACTGTGCATCTTGCCCAATTGTTTATAAGAACAGAAACCTACACACCAAATGCTTATATGCCAGGATAACCATTTTGCATTGATAAAAGCAGGCCTTGAAGTGGGAGCAAAGGTCATACAGGCACTTTTCAGATCACAGAATGGTTGAGGTTGGAAGGGACCTGTAGTGATCATCTAGTCCAACTCCTGTGCTCAGGGGGGCCTAGGAGCAGGGACACCCAGAGCATGTGTCACAAGGTCGCAGCCAGGTGGGTTTGGAAGATCTCCAGAGAAGGAGACTGCACAGCCTTTCTGGGCAGCCTGTGCCAGGGCTCTGTCAGCCTCACAGGAAAGAAGTTCTTCCTCACATGGAGGTGGAACTGCCTGTGTTTCAAACTGTACCCATTACCCCTTGGCCTCAATGGCCACCATGGAGAAGAGTTTGACCCCATCCTCCCTACATTCTCCCCTTGGGTACTTACACATATTGATAAGATCCTCTCTCCATCTCCTCTAGACTAAACAGGCCCAGCTCACTTAGTCTTTCCTCATATGATAGATGCTCAAGTCCCTCGATCATTTTTGTTGCTCTACACTGGACTCTCTCTAGAAGCTCCACATCCCTGTTGTACTGGGGAGCCCAGAACTGCACCCAATACTCCAGGTGCGGCCTCACCTGGAGGTCCCCTCTGCCGACCTGCTGGCAATGCTCCTTTTGGTGCAGGCCAGGAGGTGATTGTGATTCCCTTCAAGATTGTCTTAAGGAGAGTCAGAGGGAAGCAAGCTACCGGCTTTGGGCGGCCCACTTGGAAAGTAACTCTTCTTGGAGAGGTACCTCTGAGACTGACAGGGAACCACATCTCTTCACAGCAGAACCTGCAGAGCCATGGTTCTCCTATGCTCTTGGTGCAGGGGCTCAAGGACCCTTGTATTTAGCTGTCTTCAGTTATTGTTCTTCACAACGGTAATGTGCTACTGCTCAGCCTAGTGGATTGCCTGGCCTGTTTGGCTGAGCTGTCATCCATGGATTCAATACTCTAGGAAACTCAAAATGGATATAAGTATAAATTCTTAGTTTTAAAACAAGTGGTGGAAGACAGAGCCTGCAAGCTCCATCAGTAACAGGGTCATTAAGAGCCTGTGTGGCACCTATGGTCTTTTTCAGTCTTCGTGAGATGCTAAGTTATTCAAATGCTGAAATAAGCACTGGCTGGAGGCACTTGGTCTCTTCTTCCGCTACCCTCTTCTTCCCGCTTCTGCAGCTCAGTAAGTGTAACTAGTTATAAAATTTCAGGATCCTGGAAAAAGTCTGGATGTCAGTGAGATGAGTCCAAATGATTTAGATGAGAGGCAAGCAAGGAACTCATGAAATTCTGGCATATAGCTGATATGTGACCAGCTTCTACTGGGTAAGCATTGTCTCTAGGTAAAAACAAATTTACAGCAACTGTTAACATGTAGAATTTCAGTTTTCCCATCTCAGATCTGCACGTCATTCCAAAATATTTTAGCCTATTGACATGTAGAGTGCTGAGTAAGTATGTGAGCATCTTTTCTGGTGGAACAGGAGAAAAAGGACAGGAGAGAGGACTTTGGCAGGAGGAAGAAATTTAAAACAAATACATTGTCTGATCTGTAGGAATGCATAAAAGTGTTAAGGGAGTTCTTGAAGCATAGGAGAATGGGATAGTGCATAGGAGACTCCTGAAGAAAGGTTGTGGGAATACAGGGAACTCCATGTCTAGCCTAGAATAAATCCCCTACATGAGACTCCAGGAAATGATCTTATTCCACATTCCCTGTTTTATTTGGGAATTCTGTTGTTCAAACACACTAGCATTTGACAGCTTCTCCTTTATTCTGGAGACTATCTAAATTATAAGCTCTACCTCTGAGTTCTCACTGACTCAGTTTAATGAGAACAAGACAAAGACCACCCATGATCAGACTCATGCAAATACTTAAGTGTTGCTGCTGATGAAAATGTTAATAAGTGAAAATAAAGCTGTATGTAGAAAGATGATAAGCACAGGAATAGCAATATTCAACACTGAGGCATTTCATCTGAGTCTTCTTATATTCCACTGCTCCCATCTATCCACCTTGCCATTCCCCTGAGTAAAACACTTTCTATGTAGATTTTGAAACAGACTTTGCTTGAACATGTACACCCTGACTAGAGTTTGTTCCAGTTGGCATTATATATATGAGGAAATAGAAGTTCTTCTGTGTGCTTGGGGTAAAGAAAAAGATGTGAAAATAACATGTTTTTAAAGATGCAAAGGCTGTGTTTAAACATTATACTAAAACCAGATGATCTTTTCATATTTCTGAATTTCACAATGACAGTTTCACATGGTACCAATCATTATTAATGGGCAGATGCAAAAGAAGTTTAGTTTTGGTTAAACATCCAAAAGCTTGGATGCATTTGCAAGCCTTTTTTTTTTTTTGAAATGCACAGGCATTTTCATCAGATGACTTCCTGAACATTTTCCAGGGATCTTCTGTTCCAACCAATTCAGAAATGGTATAAAAAGAGAGATGTTTCTGTGTTCATGCAACTGGCTGAAAACAGAGAGAGGGATGCACCATAAGATGTATTTGTTATTATTTTTATTATTATTATTATCAACACTACTACTACTGCTACTACTATTTGTGTGATTTTATACATCTCTCAAACTTCAAAATATTTCTGTTCTGGATCAGCTTTTATTTCTGCTGAACTACTTTGCCCCTTTCTAGGCAGTAACAATAGTTCTGTTGACTAGGCAAATACATACTTGTGGGTATACACATAATCTAAAGTGAATGTTGTGCTCAGAAAAAGGCCTGGAGTGGTAAGCACTAAGCCCTTTATAAATTCCCAGAATAGTAAAAGTACTTGCTGTTGCAATGCAAGCTTTCTCATACTACCAACACACCTCCAGTCTGTTCTGGTGGAAATGCCATTAACTGTGAGAAGACTACAGTTTCTGAGGTCATTCAACTCTCAGCTTCCCTGTTAAAACTACTAACAAAATTGTTCTAGAGAAAGAATTGTCTGGTCTGATTTTGCATGTGAACAATGACAACAGCAAAAATGGTAAAAATGACGGCAGTTGATTTGGGAGAATTGGATACTGGAAATCTCAAAATTTCTCATCTTTCAATGCCTTAGTACTGCACTTATGTCTGGAGTACCATCTGCACGTTATATTAGTTGATGCAGACTGCTGTAATTTTTAATAAAGGCAAGTTACAATCACTTAAATAACAAGAGCGCCATAGAACCAGCTTGGCTTAACTATGGTTTTAGGTCATATGTACGGAAATACCAAATTACAGAGCCCTCCCCAAATCCCTATATTTGAAAGTTCTCTTAACCAGTAGTGATGTCATAAATCAGTAATCTGCTTAGTATTTAAATATATTGTATATGACCTTTACCACTCTCATGGTTACTCTTCTTCCCTGTGATGCATACATGTGACTCCACCATGTTTGGGTGCAATATATGAAGGCAGAATCTGCATCAGGGACAATTCATAAAATAATGACTGGAAAGAATAATCATCTGTAGGAAATTAGCCCAGACCTGTGAGAATTGTTAGGGTCATTTTTCCTAGACTTAGCAGCCCTGGGCAGTAGCAACTGGCAGTGTTGAAATCAAGAGAATTTTTGAGGGAGAAGACTTTAGAAGGACGTCTCAAAACTGCATTTTTAACTACGGAAAATAAAGCAAAGTGTTTGTGTGGAGGATGAGTTAGAGATTACCGAAGGTAGGATACATGGCACCTAACTTCAGCCAACTTAAAGGCAGTTATTTCATTTAAACTAGTTCTAAAATGTATCCTCTGTAATCATGGAGAGAGACTGGCCTAGACTTTCTTTTGACACCTATTTTAGGACATGACACATTATCCTCTGAAGGTATGAGTCTTTCTCCATTAATTAGCAACTAGACAACTAGATTATGCAAGATATTTATCTTTTAGAAGGATAAAGTTAGATAAGACAAATTCTTCTTTGCCATACCATGGTAGAGGAGATTGCATATTCATTCCAGAACTTGTGGGTAGGCTACGGTTTTATTTCTGTCTGTGTGAGAGCCTTTTCCTTTTGGTTGATGGAAGAATAGTTGCTATGACATGACACTATAGGGTGGAATCCAGAAGCACAGACTTTCTCTTTGCTGATATTTGGCTGTTATCCCTGGGATGGACTGAAGGGGTGAACTAGTAAGCAGATGGTCTATGTCTACAAAAACATAGCTTTTCTTCCTGAGATATTACCTAAGTTCTTGTCATATGAAAACACAAATCTGGACCCATCTGCACAACACTCCTGTGGAGGAACTCTAAAGATATGTGTTTATCAGTACTAGAAGCTTTACCATTGGACTGTAGCTCACTATATGTGATATTTTTATGCAATCTCATTGTAACTTTATGTATAGTTCCTGAAGACTCATGCCTTCTTCCACATCTTATGTGTAGATCTCCATACTGACTACTTGGGCTATACAAGATCACTAGATTCTCAAGCATCTGAAGAAACATCTTAAAAACATTTTTAAAAGCACTTATCCTCTTCATTTTTTTAGAACGGTCACTCCATTGTAATGACCTTTGTTCAGCACTACCCGTCAGTAATTTTCTTTGCAGAGTGCTGTACGGTTTCTGACATGGAGTAGATTACCTTAGCCAACTTTGGAAGGTGTTGAAGAAAAATTAGATCTTTGTCCAAAAGCTCTCTTCTCTCATGTATCAAGGACTTGGCAAAGACATAAACAGAAGGATTCAACTCACTAGTTTTGCAACTAGGGAAGAGAAATAGCCACCCCCTGAGGTTCTGATCCTAGGCAGACATCTGACACAGGAAAGATGACTAAACTTTTTGGGGTTGTGCCAGAATAATGAAATAAATTATATGAATGGTGGGTCTAACAAAACTAGGAAAAAAACTTAACTTTCTCAAGCCTGATAAAGTGGAGATATCACAAACCCATCCTTTTCATTGTATAATATTTAGCTTCAGAAGAGTTGCTGTTCTGTGTCTAGATAGGTACTTTTATTTAGCAGTGAAGGCGTAAGTAAATTTTATGATTTAATATTGTCAGTTATATATCATGCATAACTGATCTGTTGGTCCCTTTGGAATTAAATATAAACAAAATATTTTTTTAGAGCAAAACAAAAATAAAAACACATGAAAATGTCAAATTTATCATGATTGCATTGGACCTGCAGAAATTCATAAAATAACTTCCTAAGAATTTAAATTTGAAAGTGCATCTGTACAGCAATGTTTACAGTCATATTCAGATGACCTTAACATAGTCATTTTCTTCAGTAAAAAGCTCGGCATAAAAAGAAACACTGGACTTACCACATGCTGTAGCAGGGGATCCCCCAGGCAAGCACGTGCTTAAAGACTTTAGCATTTTTTCAGTCTTTAACAGGTAGCTTAGACAAAGAGGAGCGAGAAAACCTCCAAGATGGAGAGAACTCCCAAGGGCAGAGGCACTGACAACTAATTTCTTAGAATTTCACTTCAGAATAATGCCTTTTTATGCTAAGGATCTACAAAAAAGGGATAGGAACCAGGTGGGACTGTAATATCTGAGCCCTCATGACACTTCTGTGTTCAGCTATGTGTGTGTGTGTTCTGTGTTCAGCTATGACAATGTCATCATTATTGTTCATTTCCTTTCTCAACTGAGGTTCAGACCATAGTTGCCACCTTCTGTGTTTGCTCAAAACTAGTAAAAGAGCCTAACCTTGAGCTATGCTGAGTGCTTCTGACATCAGTGTTAAATCTATGTAAAGTCAGCTGTGCAAGTGGGCCCCAAACGTATCTCTGACTCTTGGGTTGAGCTCTGTCTGTGAGCTGGAGAATGAGAGCTCTATGAGTATTCAACTGACTCAAAAAATCAAGGCTGCCTCATAAAAAATCTGGTCCAGTCCACCTGGAAAACAAGGAGTAGCAGAGAGGTTGCCAATTTTCCTCTTAATTTGTTTGCCTTTGAAATAGACTCAGCATCTTTGAGACACGAGTGTGAATGTGAACATCTTTTCCAGAAGAGTGCAGAGGGTATGTGGATCTGTGTTTTGACAGGACACTTTTCCTTCTTACAAACTGGAAAAAAAGATTGCATATAATTATCTGAATGTCACCATACTTAGGAAAGCATCTGGCTCCTTTTCACTCAAAGTGTTCACTTCTCCCCAAACTCCATCACCCATTAGAAAACATTCTGCAATGCCAGCAGACTGTTTGTGGGAAGTTTTTAAAAGAAAAATATAATTGACGTAACAAAACAATCCCTTTTAATCAGTTCCTCATGCCAAAGATTAGCAGTGATCCTGACATGTGCAACATAATCAGTCATAATCAAATCCTAGTAGGAGTACTACCTCAAATGTAATTAATTATATTCCTATTAGTCTAAATTTGATTTACCCATTAAAATGCTGATGAATGAAGTAGAAACTTGTTTAAGCTATCGTATACTTGCCTTTAGCAGCCTAATCAAATGGGTGGAAATATATAGCAGGGAAGCACACACAGTGTCAGCTTGAAAATGTCCATAGGGGTTGGACTTTGTGTTGCATTGTCTTTCATGGAGTGTTTGCCTGATCCTCCCTTCCCTTGAGCTTGAAGTTTTCAGAATACAACTGTAAATACTACCATCTCTACAAGATAGTTAGATTATCCTTTCAGAATTTAATTGGGAATTATGGAATTCCCAACGACAATTCTTGTACTATTTCATTAAACTCTAGAGACATTTCGCTAAAAAGAACAGACTACCCTGATGTTTCTTTTGACTTTTCCACCGTTTTGAGATTTAGATAGTCTTCTACTATGTGCATATGAGAACTGCTTGGTCCTACAGAATTTGTCATCTCTCGTTACAATAAAAGTGTGTCTTCCCTGCAATGTCTATGAAACCTGCAAAACTCTGACACTTCTCCCTGTTCCTAGGGAATATTTTTGTTGAAGTTTACAGATATTACTGGAAGTCCCAGCTTTTCTCACTTCATTTCATCATGCTTTCCTCTACCTGTTGTGTCTTATTCTTCAATTCTTGGTCCTTCCCCATCTTCTGCCTTTTCTGCAGTTATCATTTGCCCAGGAATTATGAAATAATATAGAGAAAATAAAAGGGTGGATATATTTTAAAAAAGGAAGAAAAAGAGGCAAATAACTTTTTTTGAAAAAGTGTAGAGAAGGCACTTATGATCACTGCAAATGCACATATCTAATCATTTGAAGCCTATATACTCTAGTAATGTAAATCCATGATCATATGGGTGTTCACTATATTGTCTTCTTCATAAGCAACCATAACTGGCTGTAAACAATAATTCCCCCCACCTTTTGTTCAAAACTTTTTATCAGCCTAAGAAAGAGTGAGAACCTTGCTGAAAAAGGGCCCTCCAGACAGGACTGAAAGCCCTGTATCCTGCTAGAACAGAAATAACACATGGAAAACAACAGCAGCAACATGTAGTCTCCAACAAGTGTCTGTGAACTTACTAGCTCCTTAGGGAAATGCACTAATAATGGGGATTCCAATAAAGTGGGAAAGATTCCTACTCAACCCTTTTTTCCATAGACTTCTTAAGCCTACAAAAGCCCTCCTAAAGGTGAAGAGCAAAGATGAAACTGTCACAATCCAGAATGCCAGACTTCGTTTTTACGGGCCTCTTCCCCATGTTTCAGGCCAAATCAAAACAACAGAGCCAACTCTGGCTGTGTGACCCAGTTATTGTGAGCTGCTGGTAAAAGACAGCACCTGTTTTTTTCAGATAAGTAACTAAAATAGTCTCTCATTTGTTCTGTTCCATGTAAGGAAAGACCCTTGGCTGCGATCAGTCTTTTATTTTTAAGGAGGTATCACTTCATCATTTCTTCCAGTCTAACAATATTATTTTGGTCCTGATAAGAAAATACTTACTTTCCAAAAATAGAATGCACATTTTATATCTCTTCAGGGTTAGAAAAGTTTGCTTTTTTGAATGTTTGAAAAGTACAGATAAGTATAACCAGTATTTCAATTTGCAAAAAGCATAGAAGCACTTCTTTGCACTGTGGTTCTTACTACAATACTTTCTACCTCAGAACTAGGACAGAACATGAGAAAATATGTATGAGTCAGATCAAAAGTCCATATAGTCTGTGCACTTTTCTAATAGTGGTCAGTGCAGATAACTGGGAAAAAATATAAAAGCAGAGGAAGAAAATAGAGATTTTTCCCCATTCCCTCTCACCCCCCTTTAAATTTCACTCTCTTCAACAGCTTTTGGTCAGGCACCTCTGGAACCAGAAGAGATATCTTTGTACATAACGTCCTTTGATGGGGTTTTCTCCCACTTTTTTTTTTATGTGGGTAATGCAGATGACACTGACAACCTGTAATTCCCTATTTCTTTCAAAAGCAATTTATGAAATAAATGCCTTGGTACTGTTACTTGTAGTAATAGTCATAGCAAGGACCACTTCAACTAAGCAGTTAAATCTGAGAACAGTTTTACTCAGCTGGTTTTCATGAACACACTATTTTTTAGATTAATCTTTAAACATCATCTTGCATAACAGAAGAAGGATTGGCATAAAATAATTTGTAATTCATTTCCTTTGTTTTCCAAAAAAATCCTCTATACAGTCATTATTTGGAAGCATGGTTGGTATCAATTTCGCTCTTGAAACATTGCTCAAGCACAGTTGCCAATACATTCTTTCATGTCACACATTGTATTAATTCTGCAGCCTGGCAGATGGCTTATGGGTGATGCTTTCTGCTTCCTGTTATTGTATCATTATATAACACTGACACTCAGGTAAGTATAACTTAGCATTGTCCATTCTGGTTCATTAAGCAACCGTTCTACCTGTTTTTGGTCTTTTTTTTTTTTTTTTTTTTTTTTTTGGTTGGTTGGTTTTTTTTTTAACAGCAGTCCTGCAAGACTTCAAGATTCTCACATCAAGTCTTTTCCTTTTGTGCTGCAGGTCAGCAAGTTCGTTAGGAGTGGTACCACCACAGGAGGGGAGAATGCATTCTGGACATACATACCAGAAAGCCCATAGAATCATAGAATCACAGGATGCCTAAAGTTGGAAAGGAACTTTAGAGGTCATCTAGTCCAACCCCCCTGCACACGCAGGGCCACCTAGAGCATGTGGTACAGGACCACATCCAAGTGGGTCTTGAAGATCTCCAGAGAAGGAGACTCCACAACCTCTCTGGGCAGCCTGTTCCAG
>JAWLRI010000367.1:3805211-3844538 GCA_034781795.1 Crypturellus tataupa | reverse complement strand
GTGGGGCCCAGAACTGGACACAGTACTCCAGATGTGGCCTCACCAGGGCTGAGTAGAGGGGTAGAATCACCTCTCTCAACCTGCTGGAGACCTGATTTGCTTGGATTACTTTAGTGCTTACCTCCTTCCATCAGGAAGTGTTAGGCACTATCATTCACCCAGGATCTGGTCGTTCAGCTCTGGTTGCTGTCAGCTCACCGTGCGTAGAAGAAAAGTGGTAATGACACAGGTGGGCTGAGCAGAAAGCGGCCAGAGTAAGTTGTTCCATTGAACCAGGTTGAAGATGCCTGAGCCCTAGACTTACTGAATCCCAGCTTAGTGGTGCCTGAAAGGCAGCCAGTAAGAATTTCAAACCTGTTGTGACAGGGCAAATACTTCAATATTTCTGAAAATCTCGAGAGAATTCTGGTTACACAATGTCTTCAAAAGTCCAGCTGCTGGTGTGCCAATGCTGGCAATGACATGCAATACTGAGCAAGAATTTTCCACCAGTTCTTCAGCATCAAACACTTCCTACATTTTGTCAAGATTTTTTCTTAGACATTCCTAAAATTCTGGGGTTCTTGCAAAAATCTGTGCAATGAGGAACTCGCTTTGTGAGGAAAGGAACTCAAATTAGGTCCCTCCTTGAAGAAAAACAGATGGAAAAACACAGACAAACCACATCAGCGCTCCATGACCTACATCAAACCTTCCTCCAAAACATCTTCTAAACTGTGCAAGAACCACATCAGAATAAACTTCCTATTGCTGAAATCTGTCAGACCAACAGCTTACAAGCATTGGGGCATGACCCAGAAGTGGGTCACCAGAGGACACCCACTGGGCTTCATCCCACCAACTGAAAAGGCAGTAAATCCCTGTGGCTGCTAAAACCAAGCTGGAATTTTAAGCCTGGAGAAAAGGAACAATTCTCTCCCTCACCCACACCTTATCTGACTGCTACAGCTACCCTTACCCTGGTTTCAGTCTTCACTCGACCACAGCTAAGTAGAAGACCTGCTCTTTAGTTGCTCTTTTGTCTTCCTGTTGTTCCACCCAAAAGTGACGAAATGTCCATATAATTCTGTGGTAACCTGCCAATGTAACATGGTTCAGGTGGTGAAGATCACAAGAATAGTCCTATTTCACCCATTTCCTATTTAATCAAGCAAGCAATCTCTAGTGGTCCTCACCCTGAAGGGAGTAGCAGTTTCTTCAAGTCTGAGTTTGTGTCTAAGCCCAAGAGCTTCACTCTCTTACATGAATCCTTTTCGTCACATTAGTGGGGGAATCCTTCTCAATTTGTATTTGATGGCTTGATATTTTTAATGCTCCTACTTTCATCAAATGGAAGAAGGTGAATAGAACATATAGTCATGCTTATGTAGCAAGAGCTTTCCAGGCATGTCTAAGTGTGTGCACAAATGCAAATTTAATGAAAAAAAAAAGAAGAAAAAAAAGAGAGAGCTCTGATAGGGCACCAAACAGACTTAAAAGTCCTTCATTAGAGAAATCTTTTCGTATTTTAGCAGATGGCTAATGTGGCAGCTATATATTAGCTCTACTGATGGAAGAGAGAGAAGCTTTGTCTTCCAATTCTTTCTTCACAGGAAAAGTCAAAATGTAGCTACTTTTTCTGGATAAATATTGTTATAATAATAATAATAACAATATTTATAATAAGAAAGAAAAGGAATAAAGAAGAAAAGGAATAAAATGAGAAAGGACACTCATAGTCAGCATGTTTTGTCTCTGTGGTAAGCACAATGGAAATGCAGCATGAAATGTCTGTTACTGTCCTTGTTCATAACCTAAGGAAACAGACTGACAGAAGAGCACAAGGAAGCAAGAAAATAATACTGGTAAGCAATTGTTTCAATGCATCAGTTGTTATTAAGCTTTTTTTTTTTTTTCTAAAATTGTAGTAGAAATCCTGAGACAAATTCTCCTGTGTAGTGTGTATTAGCTTGCAGCAGGCCAGGGGTGTGACAGTGGTATTTGTGAAGTAAGCACAGAAAATGCTGCTGTTAGGTTCAGTCCCCTAAAATCTCCTGTAGGAATGGTTCCTAATGCAGCATTAATACTTCTTTCATCTCTACTAAAGAGCTTTGGACTCTGCTCTCAAACATTTCATAGGCTTTATGGTATTAATATACCATGACATCCTACAGCAGCTGAAGTACAGATAATGTTATCATGCAAATAGCAAACATGCATGTGAGTAATCCATTTAAGTTCTTTACTAAAATATCTCCCAGCAGTAAGTGCATTTAAAAAATAATCACTATTTCTATTGTGTTTGTGTTCTGCAATGCATTTTTTTTCTTATCTAAAGTCAGTAAAAGCTTATCCAAATATTGAGATAAATAAATAAGCCCAGGAGAGTTTTAAAACGTGGTTCTGAAGGATTTCATAAGCATGTACTTTTCAAGGCTGAATTTTATCTCTGTTTCACTCATGGATTTGCGATGTCTAGATTGACACCTTATGACCTTGGCTCAGTAACCCCTGCCTCTTCTCTGACATCTCCTCTGTTAGATACATGTGCTTGATGTCGTTTTCCTGGTATTCACAAGATGTTCATGAGCTCTTGTTGTGTTTTCTGTATCGCTGACATGGTTTGCTTGAGATTTATGTGAGTGCTTTCATTTGCTCTTTTTCAGGCAGGGATCTAGTCTGAGTTCCTGTTAGTTGAATGGAGTGTATATTCATCACTACTAGGAACAGCTAATGGTTTCCTGGCATATTAAGAAGTGTAAATGGCAAATTCAGGTTTTGAATTTGTATTCTGCCCTTAATGAATGACTTTAAAAATTACATGATGCTTACATTGTTTTATCTGATGGTTGCTACTTCTCAGAAGTGCTCTGGAACTACACAAAAGCATGGAGATCATGAAAGTCATATAATACAATACAGATCCATAGGGTATTTAGTGGCTATAAGGTAGAGAGCTGATTTGGTAAGTGCACAACCATCTTCATCCCATGAGAAACATAAGGCAAGATCAAAATTCAGAAGAAGCCTTTTCTTTACTTCTTAGTGAGAGGATTGCTGATCTACTACTACTGCAAACAAAGCAGAAAAAAACAAACACAGACAAACAAAAAAACCCCACTGCAGGAAGGAGAGAAGAAATCCCAAATGAAATGCACCGAAACACTGAGCAAAAACTCTGTTACATGATATTCTAATTCCCTGGAGCAAAGAAAAGGGAAAAATACAGGTTTTCTTAGGTATTGGAGAATATTCCTGAAATATATTTTAACAGCCACATTAGAGACTCTTTTCACCTGTTCAGTGTAATTGTCACAGGTTAATTAGAAACTGGTCTAAAGTGATATTACTGTTATATTCAGCTGAACAGATTTTACCTGAAGCATGTCCATGGTGTTTAGCTTAGTTTTCAGCTCTGGGTGTGCATGACATGAAATAGCCAGACAGCACATATAAATTTGCAGAGGATTTGCTCTGGGTGCTTTCAACCCCTACCGATAGCAGGAGTATACTGCACTACCTTTACTAACTCCTTCCACTCCTAAAGACAGGAACTGAGTCCAAATATACCCCTAAATTTGCTTAAAATTGACTGCCAGAGAGATCTATTGCGCCTCTTAGGCACTGTACATAAGTTAAGCAGAAGTGCTGATCTCTGTTATACACAGAATCGAGCTCCGCCTTGTTCCGTCTCAGAGTCAGATTTCTATCCCACCCTGTCCTGAACCTGTGCAGTGTAACACAGCAGGCAGAGCCAAAGCTAGACATCCAAGTATGATATACACAGTGTACTCACAAAACCCTCTTTGGTGCAAAGCCAGCCCTGGGTTGTTGAAAAGCATGATAGAGAGCTGTTACTTACTAGATTCCAGCTGTTGTCATACAAAATCATGTTGCTTCAAGTAAATGTTAATAAAATATCCCTCTCCTTCCTTTAGTAATAAATTAAGTAGTGTTGTGAAAATAATATTTGGGAAGCTCTAAGTTTTTATAGAGCAGCTGGATATGAAAATTCTGTGATTTACAGCATGAGTTTGACCTTTTTTGAAGTAGCAATTAATATCCCAGTGGCAGCAGAGACTTAAAAGATGGAAGATTTTTTTTCAAAAAGAAAAGTAAGGTGTAGAAGCAATGCATCTGGTAGAAACAGAAGTGAATACCTAGGAGACAACTATTCTAATCGCATATTCATAGAAATAGACTCCCCACAGATTTTTCAGGTATTCTCACTAACTTTTGACTATTCAGAATCATAACATCCATCTTTCTTCCCTCTTTGAAGTTGTAGCACAGGCCTAAGGGAACAGGAAAAGGCCAATGCAGCTTTTCTAGGGCTTCCTGCAAGATATGTAAATAAAATCTGAAGCTATTATTAAGATTAATTTATAATTCTATTTGCATGTATGAAAACATAAAAATGGCAGAAGACTAATCCAAATGAAATAAATTACAACATTAAGTGCAACATAGATCATATGCCATATGTATGTGCATTTGTAGAATAGCAAAGTGATTAGACACTGTAAAGGTCCATGAATTAGATCAGTCTCATGATACAAGGTAGATCATATAGTAAACTGAGCTGGGGCCAAGAATAATGAACAGAGATCTCATTAACTGAATTCTTCAAGTTTCTAAATTTTACTAAATCATTTTAATGCAACCTCTCACCACTAAGTGGCAAAAATAATATAGTGAAAGCACTCTGTATTTGCAGTACTAGACATACCAGGCATACTCCCCATGCCTCCACTGAGCTTATAAAAATACAAGCAAATATTTGTAAATCAGACCCAATTAATTTATTCTTAATCCTTTCCAAGATTTTAAAAATAATAATAATAGTGATTTCCCTAGAAAATTCCCTATCACACATGGAACATTATTATTTATAACGGTATGGGAATGTACATGCAAACATGCTTTGCCAGTGTGTATCAAACATGCAGAAGGTCGCAATTTATCTGGGACTAAATGGAACAAATTCCAGTTCTGTATATACATTATTCCATGTAGCCAAACAATTTTGACATTTTTATGGCATTATGTGCCACAATGCTTCATTCAGTGATAGTTTAACAATTTAGGAGAAATGGACATCTCACACTGCTCATCTCTACACACTGCCCACATTCACTAGTTGACACCTCTCTTGTCTGATGTTTGTGAAAATACCAAGGTCTCTACCAAAAAGAAATGTATACAAAGTTGAGGGATGAGATTTCAGGAAGGAGGAGTGTAGAATTTAATCAGAAAAGAAGTATAGTGATACTGAACAGTGATAATGAACAAAATCAGTGAAAATTTATGAGTACAAGTAAGTTACAAAAATTAAACATTTTTCTCTCCAGAAGCAGCATGAAGGATGAGCCATAGACTGGATTTGTGATATATCTCATCATAGATCACCTTGGGATCTCTACAAGGGGGTGCTGGGACTTTCTGCATAATAGCCATTTCTCTTCTTTATTGTCCCTGTGCCAAATAACTAAGGAATAAAAAAAGTACTGCTCTGGGAAAAAGTGTGCAGGAGCAAATAATCAAGGTAAAATGGATTCCTAAAATGACAAAGCAAACTCAGTTTCAGTTCTGAGCTTTGTTTGTCCCTCATATATTTCTCAGAGTTGACTGTGAGGTAGTCATGTCCAACCTCATCTATGTTTTATTTAAGCTGATGACAGTTACTTCAGGATGATATGAAGGACTATAAAGTCGCTCCATGCACAGTGCATTCACACGTACAGGACTTGAAGTATTCAATGATTGAATCTGTAATTCAATTGATATCATACTTCTCTCTGCAAACATTTTCCAACTTTAATGAGAAACTTTTCTGTCCTGTCTTTTTGTAAACATTCAGTCAGGTAGCCAGGCCCATAGATAGGAGCATAACTGCCATTTATTACACCCATAAACCAGGGAAGGAGAGGACTACACCTTAGGAAAAAGTGAGGCGTGGAGTAAAAGCCAGGAATAACAGCAGCAATAACAAAAAAATAAAAATAAAATAAATAAAATGCAGAACTATGAAGTTAAATTTGTGGAATTCCTTCTTCATTTCTGAATTGATGATGCTGAGCTAGAAGGGAAAGTAGAAATTTATCTGAGCAGTAAATTTAACCTCTTTCAGAGTTTCTTTTCTAACAGTCTACCAAGACTTTGGTCAAGTATGGAACTCCTACAGAAATCAGCAATACAAATCAGAGCTGGTGTCTCCTCAATGGCCTCAGGAGAAGAGATTAATTTTTCTCAGGGCCAACTGCTCCGTGAAATATTATGTGTTCAGTGTGGGATGACTGCTGGCTGAAATATTATGTGCTCCATGTTTCAGATCTGAGATAATCCAGACAGCCTTTTCCATGCTTTTCCTAACACCTCCAACCTCTGTAAAGCACTTCTGTTTCAGTCAGTGGCCAAAATCTTACTTCAGAAGTGCTTTGAGCAATTCTAGACTAACTCTGTGATTGTATTTGATGATGTATTTTACAGAAAAAAAGGCAAAAATAAACAAACAAAAAAACTTTTCATGATTAGAGCAGGAATACTTCAGTCAAGGGAAGAGTCTGGAAATCAAAAAATAACACATGCACATATGATTATCTTTACTGTTTCAGAAGTAAGTGAAACCTGACAAAATGTTAAGCTGAGTAATGACTAAGGATTTGTCTTGCATAGTAAAACAAGCAAATTGTCAAGTTTCTGTGAAATGCCTGCTCTTTTATAAAAAACAAAACAAAACAAGACATGAGAACACCACTTCTGAAGATGTATATGGTGGACAATTTTCTTCAGTTCACAATTTCTAGGTACTACAGTTTTCAGTTCTTGTATACAAATCAAAAATAAGAGTTTATCTGTGACAACCTGTAGACTGTCATCAGTGCCTTTAGATGTTTCTTGTGTGCACTTCCGTGCTTTGATTTTGCCCAGAACCTTCGCTAAGCCTCATTGGTAGCCAGGAATGTACCAAGGTGACCAATGGGTAAGTTATCAAGATAATTCATTTTACTTGTGACAGGAAACCTTCTGTTCCACTTCTATGAACTCTATTATATATATGCTAAATATATGAATTTATAATTACTTACTTGTAATATGATGGGTGTCTATAAAGGCTTAAGGATAGTTCAGACACTCTCAGGGGAATCAGTTTTATCCCACTATTTCATCTATTCTTCTTGATATGTGTATATATAAAATTTTGACTGTAGAGTTTCAAATTACCTATGGCTCTCCCTCGTCATCCTGATCTTGCAGCAGGCTAGGACATGGGGAGAGGTATGTCCTCTGCACAGCCATTTCTGGAGATGAAGAACAGTGTGGAAAGCAGTGCCCTGAGAGTGAAGGTACCCCTGAGGGCAAATGTATCTCATTATCTGTCTGCATTACACATAGGACGCACTCTTTTATGGACCCAGAGGCAAATCAGCAAACAAATCGCTCCCTGTTGCATGGAGTCTGATCCCCAGCACGGCAACCTGGGTGTTGCAAAGGTGCCTGAACTGATTCTGCTGCTGTTGGTGAAGATGCATACAGTCAGAGAGTAAAACGTTATCTTGTTATGCCAAAGTAACCTATGTTCTTCCTTGCCTTTCGATGAATGCACATTTCAGGGCTATCCATATCTACCTGCTTGTCTATCAACCTAAGTAGGATGTATTCTGGACCTCCCCATGTAGGACCTCCCCAGTGACCGCAGAGAACAAGGAGGGAATGGTAAACTGCATACTCACAGCATACCAGACAGGTCTGGTAGAGGAATTTCTCCGTAAAATGCCTGCACCATCAACATAGCAACACATACAAACAAAACCTTTTTTACACCTTTAAACAGTCTTTTTTTCTTTATACTTAATTGACATTTGTGTATACAAATTAAGCATACAATTATAGGCATTTCTATACAACCACACATTTAAAAATAAATTTCTTGATATCTGCATAGCAACTATTTCTGACAAAAGAAAATGTTGTTTCAGTTGTTAAAAAAAGAGTTTCACCAATATTAATGAGTAATGGTTACATTTCACCATACAGCCCAGAAAAGTGGATGTCAAAATTGTGCTGCAGATCATTGCATTATATCCATAATATAAATGTTATTTAGACTCAATTCCAACTGATGACCATAATCTCATTATTCATGAATTACAGGTCTTCCAATCAGTATTGGGAGAGCTGTATGTCCAAGTATGCCCAGCAATGATTAACATAGGCGTTCACAGCAACGTTAAATTTTAAAGATATCAAATATCATGAAAGACTAAAAAAAATGGATGCTTCTCCTATCTTTGTTAAAAAACATCTGAGCTTGTCGCATTTACAAAATCAGTCTGGAAATATCACAGGAATCTGTATTCCCATAAGAAACACAAATTGTATAATGCTAAAAGTATCCTGCAATGTTTCTCTCCCCCACCGCTTGCTCACCGAACCATGTGCTCCTGTTTAATTAGCATGTCTCTCCCTAATTATGTAACTTACAACTTGTAAGATCCTGAGCAGGTCTTATATACTTCTTTGGGAGACATTTAGGTCCATTCCTGGAGTTCTGTGCCCCCCCGTAAAGCACCAGATGGAGTGGAAACTCTCAATCACGTGCTCAGAACTGCACCAGAGAGGCTCCCTGCGTGCCCGTCTGGGGAATGGCATGGGAGGGAGTAACTGATCAGATGAGTATCCCTCCTCTTCCTCCCTGTCTCCTCTGAGAGGGCAAAAGCCCAATGAGGAGGGATCTGCCTTCTCCTACTTTGCATCTGAGCCCCTGCTTGGCTACGTACCCTCACTTGCCCCCAGGGAAGCCGCTCTGCTTCCAGCAGGCCCCAGCTTAGACAACACAAATAGCAGCCTTGGGAAAACTGTTGTAGCTTCTTGTTACAGCTATTGCTCCAATGGGACTCAATAGATCACGGGTTGTCCTCAGGATAAGCTGGATAGCACTGGTGGAAATTCTTCCCTGAGGGCTTTAAGTTAAGTAAATAATACGTGGACAAATGCAATATCAGAGAACAATCAACAGGATGTATGTGCACTGCCTCTGCTGGTACCTCAGGGCATATTACAGGAACTGGACATTGATAACTTTGAAAAATTATTTCTAGTTCTGACTCTCTCCTAATGTCACTGTCTGTATGTTGAGAACTTGACATCCATGTGCAAATATAGCAGCTGGCAGTGAGACTTGTGAACATGGACAAACTCATGGCTACTCTTTGCTTTTACTCAAATTTCCAGGACTACAGAAGTTTCAGTAAAAACCAATGATGTACACTCAGCTAAGAATGTTTCTCAATAAACCTCCCCTTGGGTGAAACAATTGTGAATCTGGCAGTTTAGGCTTGCCTAAATCATTGTATTTAAATCTTTGTATGGAACACTTTTCTTCTAGAAATAAATTTCAGTAAATCTATGTCTCAAATTCATGTTCAGAGAGGCCTGTCTGCTGGTCATCATTTGGTCAACAGGTCAGGAACCATTCGAGATATTCTGTTGTGTTTCCCTCTTCCTGAGGATGTTGCCAGTAGTGGGACATGGGGGTTCAGCAGTTGTCACACTGTGCAACGAGTCACCTATCAAATTACAACCCTCAACCCACAGAGCGAGTGTGTTGGTTCAGAAAGATCTTAATATGTTTTCCAGGCAAACTGTGGTTTGACTTGGAGTCTGCTCTGGGAACTCTGATGAGACATAATTAGAAGGGCTGTGCTGTGCCCAAGGGCCCACCACCCAGGAACAGCATGTGCACTGCCACCTGCCTTGGGGCAGTGTTTCCAAGAACCTCTTTGATGGGATTTACACCCATAAAGGCAGACAGTAAGAGCGGTTCCTGGCTGTGCAGAAGTGCAGAGGCTCAGATGGTCGATAATATTTGTGCAAGTGGACACTGGGACAGAGAGTCTCTTTGTTCCACATACTGCGCTTCTCTCGCACTCGCCTTTCAAGTGTAGGTGCCGGATTCAAATGCCACTTTTCAGCACCTACAATGATGTGATTGATGCACTGGGTATCCTGTTTGTCAGACTGAGATATTTCATTTAGGTCTCATGCTTAAAAATTCATCAGATGTTAAAAGCTCAGAGTGGTTTCAAATGATCTGAAGCTAAAGAAGAAGCCTGCAAGGTCCTAGAGTTTGATTTCTCTCTCTGCCACCACCACTCCCTGTCTAAGATTTTCTCATCTGCAAAATGGCAATAACACCTTGCTCTTTTGCTGTATGGATATCGTTACACAGAATAATCTGAAGCCACTATCTTGCTGTGATGTTATATTTCATTAAAACATAATACTTTTCTGAGTTGAAAAACAGCTCTCAACTCTATTTTTTTTTAATCTCAGAATTAATAGACAGAGGTGAGTGGTACTCTTGTCTTTACAATAAAATTGTAGCGCATACAATTGGAGAGCATACAAATGCTGCTTCAATTTAAGAATTAGTAGATTATGGCATGTGAGACTCAGAAAGAAACAGGTTATTAATAAAAATGCACAAAGAGTATGTCCTCACTTCAGTCCCCAAATGGTTGCTTTTCATCAGTGATCTTCTCATCACTGTAACTTCAGAATTTGTATTCTTGCATGTGTTTTAAAAGACATGGGTGAAGGCAAAAAAAATGAAAACGAAAACAAGACTGAGTCTTCCCATCAATCTTACCTGGCAACTCACCTATTTGATAGCATAAGTGTTATTCACTGTTTGTATATGTAATTAGCAGAGAAAATTGACATAAAACTACCATTTGAGATGTTGAGTCTCTCAACAAAACCACTGCATCCTACTGTAGATCCTAATGGAGCACGAGTGCTGAGATGGGATGTTCTAAGTCAACAGGAGCAGGTGAGTGCAGGAAACTGTGGCTCAAGTTGCCTTGTGTATAGAGCAGAAAGAGAAGGATAGGAGCACACATGTGTATTTCAAGAGAGCTCATTGATATTCAGCTTGTATGTGGAAGCTGTATGCAGGCTGCATTAGGCTTGGACTGGTAAATCATAGGCAAGGGTAGAAATCTTAAGCCTTTAAATCAATATTTTTTTTTTAACCACTCTTTCTTTTTTTTTTTTTTTTTTTTTCAGTTGTCCGGAATGATTTCCAGTTAAAATGAACCTGGCTTCATTGTAGCGGTGAAAGTTAATCCCACATCACACTCCTCTTTTTTTCCTGCATCAAAATACTTTGTAAAAGTTGGGCTTGACATCACACTAAATGTTCTAGCTGCTAAGCATTGTTTTCTTTCAGTTTCTGTCACTCCAATAACTGTCACTTTCAAAAAAAAATAAGATATTTTTTAATGTGATCTTATTTAAGTATAGTCTTGTTCTTCTGTTGCTTTCACACTTAGGCAAAAAGAAACTTTATGATGGAAGGAGATGCCATGGATAGGTGGAAGAACCGGACGGAGAAGGCAGCAGGAGGGCCCTGAGAATAAATTAATGTTGGTCTAAATTAGAACATAGAGAAAAGGGACAGACTTCTCAGACTTCTTCTCAGAAGTCCCACCAACCTAAATACGCTTATACAAAACTACTGTAATTCCAACTAGAAGGAGCTTGTGTAGGAATGTACAGTGCAGAATCACATATCCATTGCACCCTGCAGGTCAGAGCCTCCGAGTTGTCTCTGAGCTGCTGGTTTGCGTGGCAGGGCTGTCTTTCACACAGACACATGTTTTAACATCTCTGTTTAACACATCTGGCAGAGGTTCATTCACTTCAAAGGAAAGCGACGCTGGCCACACCAAGACATCACCGATGACTGGCCGGCTGTAGAATAACAATAATAAAAATGCTAATTGCACTTATTTGCAAGGTGAACAAAGGTCATGTAATGCTCATGAAAAGGTCACCTTGTCAGGCGGCTGAGCATGAGGAATTCTGACCTTTAAAAATGAATATAACCCTCTGAACACATTTGGTTTTGCTAGCTCTGAAAACAAAATAAACTCCCAATAAATGGGCACTGGCTGGGGAAACAAAGAGATTCAGGGAACTAGGCTGCTGCCTTTCTCCCAAAGAACCCCCTGTTATCATGAGAAGTGAGTGGTCTGGAAGAAAAGTTGTTGATGTCTCTCTTCCCTGAAGGTACTTCAAACAGTAAATGGACACACAAGATCCCATGTTTATTTTCTTTTAAATATATTTTTGAAAATATTGTGTGATCCAAAATATGTGTTTTTCAATTTTGCGTGCCATAGCCCGGCCGTGAGTGATGTATTTTATCCATATTCATAACAGTGTACAAACTTTCTATTCATAGCTCTCTCCACAGCATAAATTTTGGTGGGCATGCTGGAATTTCCTTGTGTGGCATATGGTAATCCTTCACCTGAGGGCTTGCTCCAAATAAATGTTTACATTCCTCTGACAGCTCACTTCAAATGTAAAGGAACAAGGTATGTGAGTCTTCCATTAAATAACTGACTGCATTTACATGTTCGAGGGGAGAAGGCACATAGCGTTCTTACACTGGACTGGTCGCAGGAATGTCCAAACTTGTTTCCTCTCATAAATATTTCATAATAGAAAAGACCTTAAAAATATGCCAAATCAAACTGCAGACTGACCCTTCCGACTGTAGCTAGGAGGGACTGAAATAAACACCACAAGTAAGCAGTGCCTGCAGCGGGCAGTCATCGGTGGAAACCACAGCCTCCTCTTTGGTCTCCGGGAAGATCGTTTCATTCGGCGGCTATTACAGGCAGGGCCTGGGGAAAGACAGGGTGGTGGGTGGCAAGGGTCACACATCAAAGGTAGAAGGTGGAAAAAATCTGCAGAAAAACTTCCTAGTCTGGGATTCGGTTTTGATTTTATTTTGCCCAGTTCAAGTAAATAACATTTTTACTTAGGCTGATGGAAGAATGCTGCCATAACTAGTGATAAGTACACTGAAGAAGTAAATAAGGTAAATATCTATATACTACCTATGCATCCAACTAGTGCAATAAATGTGCCACTGTGTGTTTCTTAGAGTATCTGGCCTACTCATGTGCCTGTGATTCTGGCTAGTCACATGGGACTTTTTTTAACCTTTTAATCATTATTCAAATCATGAGAGCTATTGGTTTGACCCGCTTCCTTTAGGCTAGCACCAGGGTGAGGCTGGTGAGTTACTGAAATGTCCCCAAGAGAAAGAGCAACACAGGAAATCACGAGTTTGTTATTCCGCAGGAATCCAAACCCACAGTTTTCTCTGTTTATTCCTGTCCACCTTCCTTGGCAATTTAGCTCTAATAAGATATCCTCCAGCTGCCTTTGATATCCTTTACTGAGGGGACATGTTGTTTGGCCCCAGGGAGAAGGCGAAACACAGGCGCTTTTTCTCCTCAGTAGCATGACTTACATTCCAGCCCAGGGAAATATCTCACATTTCCCAGTTACAAGTCTTGTGTTTCCCATAAGTGCTTGTCAAGTGGACCATATTTTTTACCATTCTTCTTGATTGCTATCAAGACCACTCGCAGCCCTCTCTAAATGGACACAATGAGTTTGTGCAGGCTGAACAGAATTAAAATTAGTAGCAGAAGCTCAAAATACCTCTCAAAGGCTGAGAAGTGCCTGAGCGACTACTTGTCTGAGCTATTTAGTGACTGATAGTTAAGTTAGCCAGCATCCTTTCTTAAGATGAAGAGAATCTCCACAGATGTTGCACAATTTACACTGTCACAACACTAGGGAAAGCAAGCCCCGGTAACTGCAGCAAATTAGAATTTCCACAATAATAGTTTGCAACAAAAGCCAGATTCGTCTCTGGGGTACATAACTCCCTTCATAACCTTTAATTAGGTTGGGTCCTGAACATTTTGTGGCCTAAATTTTAGCACTGCCCCCAATTTACAATGTGGAAATGAAGGCATGCATACATAAAGTAACTTGTCCAAGTGTCACAGAGGAAGTCAGTTACAAAGTCAGGGATGGAAGCAAACCAGATGATTCAGGTCAAAATTCTTAACTCTAGAATTTCTTAATGGGGGAGATACAAATATTGCCACCTTATATCTCAATTAGTTTTTTTTAAAGGAATTTCCCACTATGCGGAGAAATGCCATTGTGTTTAACTGCTCAACTGTAACATCCATTTACAGTCCTCCACCAAAACAGAGTTAGAAAATCATTGTAAGCAGGAAGACTCACATTTAGGCTTGGGCCATGGTATATCACAGGGTCTTGGTTTCATATCTTCAGTGGAAATGTTAGAACACATCTTTTACATTAACAGCATAAAGAGTCCTTGCTAGACTGTTTATGCTAAGCTGCATGAAGGCTTATTAAGCTGTAACTTTTGTAGACTCTCATGCAAGTGTTTTTGACCTTGAAGGGAACCCTCCCATTCAAGGCCTGGGCTCTGGCCAAGTCCTGGTCCCGGATGATAATGGGATAAGGGAAAGTATGCTACACCTGGTGTTACGTCTCACAAAGAAAGTGCACGTTATCATGAGTTGTTGGTTTGGCTCTGTAAAAGCTGGACCCTCTTGCCGCGACTTTGGAGAGCTCACTATGGGTGGACGCACCACGTAAGACCTCACAATTGCTGGGAAGGTTCTCCAAAGCCTCACTGCCACAGGGGCTCCCCAGCGATTGCGGATTTGTATGATGGCAATACATTTAGGTAATTGGTGATGTATCTTTTTCTCAATCATTCTTCTCTTTCTCATATAGCAATGGTTAGGTGCATGATCTTGCTTATTTTGTCTGTTGCTAAATTGAGCAAGTAGTAAGATTATTGTTTTGTTAAAGGTATCATTCTGTATTGCCCTAATACTAATAGTGAAACAAAATCGTTCTTTCAAGCAGTGTCTGGTTCTTTCCGTCACCCCCCCTCCCCTGCCATCAATTAGCAAAACACATAGTCTCAATGAAATTAAAGGTGGGAGAAATAAGCATTTAAATCATACACATGATCCTTCCCATTTCTTTTTCTTGATCTTTACATTTTGAATACAACAAAGTGGTTTTGAAAAATACTATGTTCCTCTGAAACAACAGTGCCACGTATTTGCACCCAAGTATTTAATTTGAGTTGGAAAGCTGTTTAAAGCTCATAAAAAAAATCATTCTTCTCTAACGGATTGGAATTCGAGTTTACAAGTTTTGAAATATTTGTAAGTTTATCTAGGTTTAAAAAGAAAGGAATAATAATAAGAAAAAAACAACAGTATATGAGAAGTATAAAACCTCAAATTCCTCAAGGTTTGTTTATTTCAAGCTAGGAAACCAAAGCATTTGATAGTTACCAGAAAGAGAGTCACATGCTTTTATGCTGGATACACCAAATGGCATTTCTCTTTGTCTGAAAAACAGTTTTCTTTCAAGAAATCATTTTGGTTGAGCTTTTTTTATTTTTTTCTACAATTAAATACAGTTCTGTTTGTTACCACCAACCCAGTGGCAAACTGTGGATCAATACCATTTGGTAATCCATTGAGATCAACAGTTTGAGATCAAAAGTTAATAGGAGGAGCACATGCTGAATTTAGTGGAGAAAAGTTCCATGTAGATCACTATGCTCACAGCAAAAAATGAGAAAGGGGTCCACAGGAAAGTTATATTGCTTATGTTAGATCATTAGACTCCATGGAGTTGTATTAGGATTTTTGTATTATTGCTGTTCCCGTATTGCTACCCATATTGCTCCATTGTCATTTTTATTTTTGTTCCCAGACTTTGTTCCCAGTCAACAACCCTAATGCTATTGTTCTAGTTTCTGAAAAATTTAGAAGAAAACGTGGAAGAAAATTGTATCTTTTAATGCACATTGGTGTTTAAAAAGCTGTACAAGAAACAGTAATTTAGCTGAAAGGTATCATTGAAAATACATCCATTTAATGCATCCTATTAACACAACAAGATATTCTTTATGAATCACATTTTGAGTAAAACTTTGGGCCTTGCAATAAAAACAAGTGACCACATCCAGTGAATCCAGTGAAGCAATAGAAACAGAAAAAAATCAATATTGCAGTTTGCTTCAAATCTTTTCTAGTCCTGCTACTTTGCAGACTCTCATCAGGCCTGCTGGACGTCGGTAGCGACAGTCTGTCACTCTGCCAGTCTCACTGATATCTCAATTCTCATGAAAACCCTGTCAGCTATTCCTAAATTCACTACTGGAGGACTGAGGTCAGAGCTAATTAAAATGTCCATTTGCCCACTGTGTCCTCTCCTTCATAGAAACTTGCTGCCTTTAACACTTTTTCATATTTTCTCTCAATCAGCAAATGAAAGACTAGCTCATCTGTTGATTCCTACGTTATTCTTTGCTTCACTGGGATGAAGTAGCACTTTTCAGGAGACCATCCATCATTTGAAGCTCAGCTCCACTAAATCCAACAGAGAACCTTGAAGAGATCAGCAAAGCCTTGGGGTATTCAGATGATTTTCTCGATCTGAATTGACTCTTTCAAAATTTCCTTGGAGGAAGAGTTAGATATTGTCCTTGGAAATTGCTTTTCAAAGGCAGCCATGTCACTACTCATTTTCAAGTAAACAATTCAAGCACAGAACAGTAGAATAAGCTGGCAGAGGCTGATGCTAATTGGTGGGTTTGTCTATGTTCTCTGATGTTTTTAGTTCCTATGGATAAACAGCAGAAATATATGAAAAGATCTAAGTAATAGTTAGGTACTTAGGTTAGGTAGCTGGTTATGGGTATACACATTTATGATAAAATCAGTTTCTAATTCACACGCCACACAATGGTCTTTTCACTCTAACTTCAGCAATATTTGGGCCTGCTCGCCACTCGGCTGAAGATGATTAAGCCATGAGAAGATGTAATTCGATCACAATTCTGTTCTGATAACCTTTTTTTTAAAAAAAATCCCCTTTTCTTCTTCTCTGATTTCTGTTGTATTTTCTCCTTTTGTCCATTTTCCTTGCCTTTCTTTGTAATGACTTTTTTTGACAGATTCTGCTTTCTTGATCAAGATAGGTCAGCAATCCTTTTTTCTTTTATCAGAAAGAAGCCAAGAATGGCAATCAAGGTCTATCTCTAATAGCTAATTTAGAGATAGATTTGTGATCTAAACACTGAAGTGATTTAAACACTGAAGAATCTAAATGTATTATCGATGCATGTTGTAGTTATCCAAACTGTCCTATAAGTTGGCACAAAAAAGGAGCTTCTGCAGACATCATTACTGGTGGTATTAATGATCTCATCTCCTGTGACATAGGAAACAACAGCTAGTGGTCAAGGTGGCTGAAAAGAAGGAATGTACTGTATTTTTTAAATGGAAGAAAACCAAATGACCACACAACCACTGCTGCTGGTTTAGAGGAGTGTAAGAGGGAAGAGTACTTTTGCTTACACTTGTACACCAACTCAGGGAAAGTTCCATTACTGTATGCATTATTTAAAGAAAGTGAAATCATCCTTGTGCTTTGTGAGACTGTCAGAAACGATACAACTCTATGGTAAGAGCTTGTGGACTAAAATTTCTGCCAGATTCAAAGACAGTCGGCTCTGTTTGTTATGTTTCTATTCTGTAAAGTGCTGGGGGAGTCCATGAGAGCACATATCTTACTGCTTTCACCACCTAGGACTGTACTTTTACCAGTAGAAAACCAACAGGATTCTTGATTTATGTGGTGCAAATGAGGAAAAAGAGAAGCAGATTTAAACTTAGTATAATATTGAGTTATAATAATAGCTTCTCTGTGATTTCAGTAGCATTCCATATTGAGCCTGGATCCTATAAAGAATAAAGTTTTGACAGAAAAGCAGTTCTCCAGGACCTGTGCTTTTCACGTGAAGATTCACTCATGATGGCAAAGTTGTGTTGCAGTCTCTCAATTGACTGATTGTTAGAGTATTTGTCGCTGTGGTGCTTATTTGCTTAGCTCAAGGAAATGCTTTAGCAGGGAGCATACACACAGCTTGGCAATTAATGGAGAGAGCCCACATTCCTGACAATAATCATTTACTTAGCTGTGTGGGAAGGCTGTTTTCAGCTGGATGTTTAGTGCCCATTTTTTTCCTGAAAAAGAAAAAAAAGGAAATGTAATAATATTGAAGAGAACCATGGACTTGACCAGCTTGATTTCACCGACAGATCTAAATCCTTCCAAAACAAAATACCTCAAAACATTCAGTTAGCAACAAGGTGTGTATTTATGCACAGCTGTGGCAGGCTTTGGATCATTTTTTTCAGATTCAGTCTGCTTACTCTTGCAGACACAGTAGCCGCATGAATCTGGGGGTTCTCAGTCTGTTGTTATGGACTAAAGCTTATTTTCCAAAAACGCTGTTTATGTTGCGTAAGAGTTTTGTAGTTAGCACATTAAATCCCTTAGGCATCAGTTGAGGTTGTTTTAGAAGACCCCTGTGAACTGCTCAGCTGGAAGCAGAGGAGGCTGAGAGGGGGCAAGACTGAGGTTTATAAAACCAGGAAGGCAGGGGAGAAGATGAGTGCAGAGCTGTTGTTCCACAGGTTCTGCCACAGCACTGGTACGCATTGTACCCAGCAGGAGATTATAAACAGGTTTAAAGATGAGCTGGTGAACTTTTGCCAAATGTTGCCCCACGAGCCATGTTGAACCTCCAAGTTCAAAAAGGGATTAGCTAGAGCATAGGTCCAAAACAGGCACTTTGGGGAATGGGGAGGGATGTTCCCGCTAGCATCTCAAATCTAAGAGCAGTTGTCTTACATGATTGTTAATTTTAAACTAGAAAACCTGATCTCCCTCTGATGCTTTCCCCTAGAGAGCAAGCAAGAGGAGGACCCTGTCTCTCCCCAGTTCCTTTATAGGGAGTTCAAGGAAGCAAGCTGATTTAGGCTGAAGTTAGCTCCAACTTCAACTCTCTCCTGAGATTAATAAAAGTTGAATTAATGAATACATAATAAAAATAAAGAAGTCATATAGTAGATATTAGGAAATCAGCCATTTGGACGTTTTTAATGTGAAAAAAAAATGTGCAAAACTGCAAAATCTCAAAGAATTACTGCCAGATTTTGTTCTTCACAAAATCATAAAGTATCCATCCACTGACATCAAAAACAGAATTTAGCCACAGTGGCTCAGTTGTGTCTTTGTCCCCTTGTGACAACTAGAGTTGTGAAAATTGCACTACTTCAGCAAAGTAACTTAGCCAGTACTTCAGCCAGTAACTTAGGTCACGTTCTGCTGGGAAACATTGTCGCTAATCTTGCTTCAGCTGGTAAATAAGAATATTTTAAAAAATATTCTCATACATTTAAAATCACTTTCAGAGACTAGATTAGAGCCTGTGATTCAGAAATGACTGACAGTATTCACCCTGTTCTATTTCTTTGCATTTATCAGGCCTAACTGCTTCAGCAGTCAGTCATTGTTCTCCCCAGTGCCACAGATTACTTTGGAATAGTACCTTTCATTTTATCTTTACTCACAGAAACCTCAAATTCCTTGATGAATGGTAACCTATGTGTAAGCTGTCTGTAAAGATGAAAGAAAGCCTCTTACTGGAAAGTGTACCATACATAATAATGACTCACTCTAAAAAACAGTAAAAACTGCACTGATGTTATGATTTGTCATTCCACTGTATTATCCAGCCTTGATAATCTAATAACACAGACTGCCTCATTCCAAATTTTCTTTACACCATTTATTTAAGAGGCAAAAATATTTCCTTTTCCTGTTATAGCCATTGTTCTGTCTTAGCCACAGACATTTAACCTTTTGTTATCTGTGGTTTAGCACACCTCTGACAGGCATAATTTATTTTATATATATTTATAGACAGAAAATATATATTTATAGAGAAAAATCTCATTTGCAGACCCACACAATTCCTGCCTGCAAAGGGTAGGAATACATATATTTATAGGATACATATATTAGGTAGGATAAATATATTTGAATATTAGTTTGTTTTATATCAAACTCCAAACAGTATCTCAATGGTCCGTGGAAATAACCTCTCCTTTCCATTCCTTATCCACCATGCATGTTTGTAGATTCCCACTACCTGTGGTAGGGAAGAATAATGGAAAATTATTTTTCTAATGTAGCATTATTCTGTCTGCTTTGGAAAGATCAAACCTTCACCTGCAGAATCAGTGGGTGTCTTGAGCCTTCCTTCCTTCCAGGAAGGATTTTTCATTTGGAAGGACACAATCTATATTTGGTTCAATCTTACCCTAACCAAACTATTCTCAGCAAAGCGATTTATTGACTCTCTGCTTTATGTCTTGCTATGAATTCAAGATTAGCATCGGTTGCTTGCTACTGCTGGGATTTATTGATATAATGAATTTCACTATATTTAGAATTCCAAGAAGTCTGCCTCATAGGGTAAAAGGAAGCGAAGGAAGAAACAGAGCACGCAATGGAAAAACATTCTCTTGACTACTAAAGGTATAAACTTAATTTTCGTTGAAACTAGTCATAAGAAGTCACCCATAAAGGAACTAGAAGCAAAATTAATCATCAGCCTGGTAAAGCTGTCTGCACTTCGTGCTCTTTGCGTGTTCCAACAATGTACACAGTTAGTTTAAAATAATAGTCACCAGAAACCAAGACAAATATGACTGATGCTAGGTTTTTATAAGTGTAAACAAAACAAAACAAAAATAAAAAATACCTCAAAGATAAATATGTCTGTTTTTCCAGCAGGTTCACCTTGCTCTATAGCAACCCTTTCTTTTTCTATTCCCTTAACTTTCTTTTACTTAAGTTTTAGAAATCTTTATAGACTAATATTAGCATATTCATCAATCTGATCATTATGCCTCCAGGAATTCCTGGATCAGGATAAACAGTTTTCTGTTTCAGACAGTTCGTTCCTAGAATATTACACTTCTCAACAGCATAAAACTCAATTAACTTTTGCACTTCAGCTGTGGGTGCTCATCCTCTTTGCGTCAGTTGCACCAGCTGAAAGGCTGAAATGGCACCCCATCCCCACATGCTCTGCAGCTTCCCTTTGTGGCCTGTTATCAATATCCATCATAATGAGATGAGTCAGTTTTAAGAATGTAAAGAATTGGCCACTTTTACAGCACCTTATTTCGACTGGAATGGGTTATGGGAAGTCACACAAGCAGTTTGGCTGGGAGATGAGCGGGAATGATAACTCCCAGCAGTGGCAGGAGAGGAGGGAGCAGAGGGGAGGAGGTTAGGGCAGTTACCATTTCATTGGCACAGTTGCAGCTGGAAAGGGACACGTATCTGTAGACTTGTACAAACACCAGCTTAAAAAGACATGAGAAACCCAGAGGAAATGCTGTGTAGGCATTTCAATGTACATGGGGCTGGAAGCAAAACATCTTGGAGTGGTAGTGAACTAATTCCACTAGAGACAGTGGGACGTTTGCCATTTACTTCTGTGACAGAATTTCTTCTGAATTCTCTGGATGGCTTGAATGGCATTAAATGAAAGGACAGTTTATCACACATCATAAGATGAACGGCAGTTTGCAAAAGCACATAATTAGATCAAGTGTCAAAGCTCTAAATTCTTACTTATGCACCTAAGGAAATAGATTGAATTTCATAAGCACCAGGAACCCAGGCATCTGCTGTTGACTTAGTCATTCCAAAGGCAACTGTAAGGTACCCAAATTTTAGGAAAATAAAACCACTTATATCCTTACATGAGGCCAAGGAACCTACTTTTAAGTACATTTGCGTTAATCTTTCAGTCTCTGAAACTAAATGCAAGGAAATAGAGACTATTTGGATAAGAAAACTTTAAATATTACTTCCCTTACTCTAAAATACTACAAGAACTGTAAGAATCAAATAGACTAGCTCTTACACAATATAGTGTTTTGGATGGCTGTGGAAATATCTTGACCTAGTGAAGTCATGTCTAAGTCCCTACAAAATATATAAAATTCCTTTTCAGAATTGAACTTGTTACTCCCTTCAGCCAGAAATCACTCTATAATTCCTAATTCTGAAAGATTGGAGTGCGTCATTTCAGCAGCTGATGTCTTTCAGGTAAATGTAAGAAGATCTTTCAGCCTTTGCGCCTAGTCATGCTTGCAGTCACCAACAACAATCTCAACAATGCAAGGACATTTGGCCTCCTCACTGATTATCCCAGACCTTTCACAGCGTGTTTAGAACTGCAGCTGGTCCGTATTCAGGGACGGAAAGTTTTAGGGTGGTTTTATGCATTCTTCTCAGAAGCTTTGTGAGAGTGAGGAAGAACAATGACTCTTCCAGTGTGGTGATTTCTAGATTTCAGGGTCTTAACTCAATATTTAGATGCAAATAACATAAATTGCAGACATTAGGCTAATTTGAGGCTAATTTGAGTAACAAACGGTAGTGAATAATTTAGGTCAGAGAGAGAGTGGATGACTTTACAGACTTCACAGGTCAGATGTTCCCATGGCAGGGGGAAATATCTCACCTGCGGTCATTCTTGAGTGTATGATTATGTTGTATAAAAGGATTCAGCTGTGGGAGAGAAATGTGGAATACCCCTTCCTTTGCTCACGGCTATACCAGGTTTTGCACTGTAAAATAATGCTTTCGCATTCATTTATTTGTTGGTTCTATTTCTCCTAGCTATACTACTACTAAACTACTAGTAGAAAGGGCCTAATGATTATAACGTATGACCTTATCACAGTCTAAGCACCTGGCTCTGAAAGAGAGTTCGTGATGACAAACTCTGGTTAAAAATCATCAGTTGTCTGCATTTTGGAGTCCTAGGAAGAAGACTCAAGTAATATTTCCTCTAATTTATTTATAAATCCTCATGTATTTTGTGGATCTGGTTCATAGGAGTTTGGAGCTCACTTCATTTTGTGAAATGATGCTAGGACTTTTAACTTTGAGGCAGTGGAATTTATTTGGCATATGAAAAAACAATGCTCCACTACGGTGCTTTAGGTCACATTCTGAGACTCGGTCTTGTAGAAGCCAATTTCCCATTGATTCAGATAAGACTAGATACTTTATAAAAACGTAATTCTGAGCTTTGGGTTACAATCACATCCTCTAGTTGCAGAGCAATAGCCATTCCTTGAATTTACAGTAATAGTGAGTGTAATGGGTTAGTCAGCAACTTATGACAATTTAAATTCAAATTTTAGTAAATCGTCTAGAAGTGTTTGTTTCTTCTGTGTTTCCCCTCTACAAATATTGTTGTTCTTGCCAGTCGTGTGAGCAAAAGCTTCATCACTATCTCCCTCCAATGGTAAACTTTGGTAATTTATTTTATGAAACGAAAAATACATTTGAAGATCTTATAGCACCAACTATATATTAACTTTTTTTCAATCTAATGAGTAGAGGGATATACTGGGAATTTTAGAAGCCAAATACTCATTAGAACATGTAGGCAGATCTAAAGAATGCTTTCTATTTATCTTTAAAATATGTACTTCCATGCCATAAAATCACAGGAATGAGTCAGAGAATTATTCCATCTGGAAGGGACCTCAGGAAGTCTCTAGCTCAGGAGTCTCCTTCTCCAAGAAGAGTCATCTCTGTGGTCAGACCGTGTGTCTCAGGGTTTTGTCTGCTCAGGTCTGTAAAACTTCCAAAGATGGAGACTGCACAACCTTGCTGGAAAACCTGCTCCACTTATACCGAGCTTTAACCTTTCTTGTTGAAACTTCTGCCTGCTTGTTGCAAAACAGTGTAAGGATCGGGGACATGGATTCTGCATGAACAACCAAGGCCTTAGATTTTAGTTACTTAGGCTGTTAGCATAAGTTAGGCCCTAGTCCCTTAGCATAAGTAACTTAGGCTCTTAGCACAAGTTAGGCTAGGGTTGTACCATGAGAACTGCAGCACAATTCAAGGATGCGTGAAGACAAAACAATGATGAGAATGTGCAAACACCCGAGTGTGATACGGGGAATAAGTAGTGGGACATAAATAGCTAACCAATGATATAGTGGGGTACGAATAGTTAACCAATAGTATAAGACAGCGTGGCGTTAGCAGCAATTGTAAAAGGTATATAATGCTTGCATGCAGCAGCAATAAACGAAGTCTTGCCTTATTACCCATATTGGGTCAGCCGCATTTCTTCCTTGCACCCTCCCCTCAGCCGACGGGTCGACTCGGAGACTCGAAGATAACATCACCGCGGCCTTGAGGCTCGGAAGACTTGGAGAAAGCAGCAGCTGGGCGGCTTTGCCGCTGCAGCTAGAAATCAGCTCGGCGGATTCCATCCCCGCTGGCGGCAAGGAGTCTCGAGAGCTTTTGCGCAGCGGCACCTGCTGTCTCCTAATCTCCCAAAAAATCCCAACATGAAGGGTCTGACTCCATTTTCTTGAGTGCCTCCCTGCTGCTATTTGACCCATGAAGCTGAATCTTCCCCAGAATGTACCAGCCCTGGTCCCTGAGCCTTCCCTCACAGGACAAGTGCTCCAGCCTTTGATGACCTTGGAGGCCCTCCAAAGAACCTGCTCCAGTTTATAGATGCCTTTACTGTGAGATCCAAAGCTGGATGCACTATCGTGATGTGGTCACATGCATACTGATTAGAGAAGAGTAGTCACTTCCCTCAATCTATTGACTGTGCTTCTATTAATGCCTAAATACACCTTACAAGACTTATAACATCACTGTTTTTTTTTTCTTGCTAAGATGAGCAGTCTTTCTCAGCCACCGACATACAGATGAAGACAGCTGGTGGCTGGGCCATTTTATGGCCCAGTGCCAGGTGAGAAGTGTCCCTCTCCCTGAAGTGCCTGCGGAGGAGCAGGCCTAGCATGGCAGCTGCCATCCGTTACAGACCCTTTCCTTGTAGGGGATGCAGAGGAGCAGCACCAGAGTAGACAGCTCTTTTACTCAGGACACATATCTTTCTGCTGAAAATGTGGAAAATATAACTCAGCTGAGAACACAGATCATAGAAGTCAAAGTCAGGTCTTGCTGTGGTTTCACTGTTTCCCGGTAGCAGTCGCAAGAATTTCCATGCTTTTTTGATTTGATTTTCATTTGGAAAGTATGTAAATGGCTATTTTCATTGCTTGTACCGGCTTAGTCCGAAACTCATGCCCAGGGACATGGGCATTTTCCAGAATTTTCATAAATAGTGAAGCCATCATAATTCATTCAGGAGATTCTAAATCAGAGAGAAGATTTGTCAGTGTAGCTGTGAAACAGGCTGGTATGGTAGAGTTACTGGTTGTTGCAACAGGGCATATGACACTGGCTTGTACGAGTTAGTAAAAACAGTGTTGTTGGACTCCAATGCATCCTTAGTGATATCTGCAATTTTTCCTCTTATATCTTCTTCTGCCAATATCTTAGCAGGATATGATCAATAATATGGTAATCTAATGAATAATAAACCATCAATAGTAGTGCACTCCAAATGATCAGGTACTTCGTGGAAGATAAAAAAAATGGAATATTTTGTTCACTGTGAAGATTTACAAATAATGGCTATGCAACGGCAATACTCGCATAAAGAATTTAAACTCCCCAAAAGAATTAAAACTGCATTTGTGCACATGCATATGCATTGTGACTAAAATATATACAATGAAATTTGAGGGATTATTTATTGAAAAAATATAATCTGTTGAAAGAAGTTTTTCAGAAGCTTTCCTGAAGCCCTACCAGCAATCACTGAGACAAGAGCATTACTCCAGCTGTCTCTAGCAGAGGGCCATCATCTAGAACAAACTACATGAAATTCTAAAGCTTATATAAAAAAAAAAGCTTATATAAAGAAACAGTGAAAGGAAAGAAACAAAATCACTACAGGTAGCTGCAAAACAAGACATTTGGGTGTCTATGGTTTAATATCACTGAGGATTTTCTCCTCCCCTTTTCCTCAGGAAGCATCATTCAGGAGTTAGGACACTTGAAAATATTAAAAAAACGGCAATGTTGACTAAGCAGCAAACAAATTTAATAAACAATTTAAATTCTTAATAAAACAATATTCTTTGCAGTATGAATGCCATTATTACTGTCCTCATAAAATATAAATAATAACATAATATTCCAATTTTCTGTCAACAACCTGAGAAATTGTGAGTGTGTATCAAGGTAGAAACTTTTTGGGAGGATGAATGGCACTCTAAAGAGCAGAAATAGATAGCTAGCTAAATGTCAAGGAAGATGGTGACATCTTCAGGTAAGGAGATTCATATAAAATTCAAGCTGGCACCCGTATTTCCTTAGGTCTAGGGTCTTCTCCATCTTGTACATATCCTTTTGGTCTGAATTGCAGCCTAATAACTTTCTCTAGTAAGTTTTCATAGTCAGCCTGAAGTGAATGAAAGTGAAAACTGTGGGAATATTTAAAGAAGTAAACAACACCACGATATTCAATATTCAATACCAAAATTTTAAAAATGTTCTTGCTGAAGATAACCTGCTTTTTTTCTGAAGTAATCTGGGTCCATGTTCTTCTTTGATATCTTTTAGTGAAATACAGAAAGGATTGCATATGTTATTAAACAACACTAATGATATTTTTTCCTCACTGACAGAAAGCTTGCTAAATAAGTGTGTGGTCAGTCAGTGTATTTAGCCCTATCTGTAGTCCTGATTAGTCTTGATCTATTTAGTCCTGATCTGTCTTATTTCTATCACTTCAGCTGTTCTCTTTTGCTTGAATTTTAACTGCTCTGGCCTAAGACCCTGTCTGGTGCCTCTACTTAGTTTCAGCCAAATGGGATTTCAAACCTGAAAATGGTCTTGCTGCTTCAACAGAAATACTTTTTTTTTCCGAAGAAGCAGAGAGACGAAAGAGAAATGCCATGTTCTATAAGCAAAGGTCTCTATGAGTCCTGCCATGGGCTACTCTGAAACACATTACAGCACGTCATGTTCCCTGTGGTAGGGTCCCACAGACGTATAAGAGAGCAAATATTTATTTCACAAATTTGAATCTTGAAATGGAACATAAACATTTTATATGTTACCTGTAACATATTATCACAGATAGGATATCACATTTCCCAAGAATCAATCACATATAGCATGCATTTTGTATGGACATCCAGTCTGGGCAAAGGAAAATAATGCTTTATATTTCGACAATAATCCAAATGTAAGTATAGGTGTATCCTCCAGCAGCCTGTTACAGAGCTCTGAGTAATTTGATCGCTGGCCAATCACATCAGCATTGTGCTGTTTACAGTCCATTCCTCGCGTTCAGAGTCAGCCCTGGAGCCAGCTCCGTTTGGACACTGCAAGTGAACTGGGTGTTCTTGGCCAAGGAGAGGGTGTTTTTCCACAGCTGGGACAGGAAGGACTCAAGTGGGTACTCGTGAACGCAAGCAAAACTGGATAGGTTTCTTCAGCTGGAAGTAGGTAACTTTTGGTCAGTGGTAAGCTTACAGTGGAGGAAGAGCTATATGTACATGTGTTTTGTGGAAGTAATGAAATAAACCCTGGCAGTGACCACATTCATTTTCTAATTAAAAAATGTGCTAGCTGAGATGCCACCTGGAGGTCTTAATTGAGAGGCATAAGACATTTGTAATCTTGCAAGTTGCCAGAGATGTTTCTGCAGTGAAATAAAACACTGGGTGGGATCTGAGGTGCACAGGAGTGCATGTTTTGCTGCATCAAATGCTATAGTAACCAACCCATTTATGGTTTTTTACTCCCTCTCCACAACAAAGGACTTTAACCAGCCCTTTACAGTATCAGGTAGTTGAAATACATTTTGGTTTTGGCCACAAAAAAGCATTCATTTTATAACCTGAAGCGAAATACCCTATTGATCTCAGCAAAAAGGTTATTCAATTCACTCTAACCCTGTGTGTACAGTAGACTTTGTGAAAACATATGGCATGAACTGCATAAGATCACTAGAAAAGGAATTATATTTGTTCTTATACTTTGTATTTAAATTGCTCCAAATGACTCTACATATTAACACAACAAAACAAAGGAACTGTTTAAAATTTTGTTTTCCATAGGTCAAGTTGACCTCACCTCTTCTTTTTTTTTGGGCTAAAATAGCTTTGTGCAAGATTTTGTAGTTTTTTGGGACCTTTCATAGCTCACCCTTTTTTTCAGTTTCTACAAAAACATTTTAATGTGAATTGGTTGTTACAGACACAAGCAAATAAACTGTGTTTTCCTGCTGAATGGTAGTTGTAACAAAGCTGTCTCAATCCTATCATTGGGCCATTTTAATTCTGGCATCATTAGTGATGCCCATGGTATAAATCAGTGAAAGTTTACTAAGTATTCTAACTTGTCATCTCCTTTCCATGATGCTGAACTTTTCTGTTATTCATAACAGGGCAGAAGCAAGCTGCTCTCTCATCTGCATGTCCCAAATCCCAGAAACTCTAAAGAAGTTGAAGGAATATTAGGGGAATATTAAAGACCCTTAAGTTGAAGTGAAAATATAAGTGTTGATGAAGGCATACAGAGAGATCTTGAGTGGGCCAGAACCTAGCGGTCTACTTGCCTGATGCTGAAATCCCAAGGAAGAATTTCATCAAATGTATACTTTTTTCTTATACACCTAAGGTCCTATGGATTGAAAGAATAAAAAGAACCAATCACTGATATCTTTGTTGAGGCTTCAGTACTGAAATCTGGATTAATACCATGTAATGTAAGCATGAGTCACAGGCTAGCTTCCTTAGGCTACTGTCAATAAAGTGTAACAAGACCAGAAGATAATCAGCACTTATGAGATCCAAGGGAATTTAGTACAGCTTCTGCAGCTCTTCACTGTCCACTATTACTTTTGTCACTTGGAATAACTAGTTATTATCAGCAAACTTTCTTTCCTCACCTCTCACATTTCCAGAAATGCTGAAAGAAAGAACTTAGGGAAGATGCTTGAGGAACTCCACTAAAAAAAATCTTCTGTTTTGAGAAGTTAGCACAGCTCTGGGGATTTTTTAACCTTTTTTGTCCTGTAGAGAGGCTGAAGTTAAGTACACAGTGCCAGTCAGTAACAGCGGTCATTCTACTCTTCCAGGAAACAACCACTGACAGTACCTAAAAATCTGGGTTCATGTCATCTGGTTCATGTCTCCGTGTAGCATTTGACCAGTTAACACAGTCACTGGAGAATTGCACTGCAAGAGTGTGTTAAGCCCACACTGTGTCTCTGATCTCTGCTTGCATATTGTAGTCAGTGCTGCCATCCAGGTCAGGCAGGCAGTAATATAGACCCCATACAACTCCCTAGTTAGACAAGAATTTTAATCAACACAGATCAAGTGAGTCCTGTTTTATAGCTGGCGATTATTTTGTTAGTTTGTGTTTATTATTGGTTCTCTGTGACAAGCAGTGCTACTCTGCCACCAGCATATTCCATTCTGTATTTTTTCTATATTCTTTATTTGTATCACATTGTTTACCAGATGTCTTCCTACTACAGATTTCCCAATATGACAGTGTCTTCTTTTAGGGCTAAATACTGCAGTTCACCCATCTTGTCTCTCAGTCTTTTGCATTTGTATGTAGCATATGTGTCATAACTCTGGTTCTCTTTTTGCCACTCCATTTTAAAGGCACTGTGCTTCCCACAACATTTGACTGACTCCATCTTCTAACTTATTTATCATAACAGATGAATAAAAGAAACAAAAGAAAAAAAAAAGAAAAACTCCAATATAGAATGAATTTAATGACTTATGTATGAATAAGACGTGACTTTCCCAAATGTTTCACAGATATGTTACAGTCCTGTGAAGAACTGAGCATTAACAAACTTTTATAGGTAACCAAAGATAAGCAAGAGCTTCTAGGTGAAAAGTGATTGACTGGACACCCTAGATAAATTGAGTAAGGATGTGAAAGACGTACAGAGTCATGAACCGTGCAGCAAATGTGCATAAGAAAGCAAATGTTCATGTGAAATTATATTTAAAATCTATAGGCTGTTTTTAAAAGCTGTAAGTGTGAGTCGTCCTCATGAGACTGAGTCAGAACTTTGGCTTCTCAAAATATCTGATTGTAGGAGAAAATCTTTCAAAAATTACTGAGGTTTGTCCTTATCTGTGCTTTGAAGTACACTGTTTTTGACAAATAACACATGCCTATCAGAAGTCCAGGACATCAAATTTTCTTTAAAATAAATGGGATAAATAATGGCAAGTTTCTCAGTTCTTTGACCAATGAGTAGGAAGATCTGAAAATGTCATGTCAAAATTCATGAAGGCAAAATCTTGAGACTATTTCCTTGTGATTGTTTTTTTGTTGGTAGTTTTAAATGTTGATGTTTCAGATTATCCATCTGGCAAAGAATCATAATTCACTTTTTAAATACACCCTTGAGACATAGATATAGACTATTATAGATGTTCCAAGTATTGTTATAAAACTCTTCTTTGCAAAAATTCTGTGCCTCATCATAGCATCACAGATATAAACATATGTTCTTCTTAGTTGGCATGCATTTTGATATGCATTAAAATAAATTTTTCTGCAGCAGAACTGTGATTAGTAGCAGAGACAATGACAAGAACTAAAGCTCTAATTTAAAATAGGATTAAACTAACCTAAAGATCATAGACTTTCTGGTTAGACTCAGACATTTATTGAACACCTGGACTTGGTCTACCTCCAGGTGCACAGGAAAAGTTCATGAAACTTCAGAAGAGAAGGATGGTTCAGACTGTCTACTATTCAGAGCATGTCTGATATCCCAGATCTCTCTTTGTGCCCCAGTCAAACTCAAGCCCTCAGCTCAGGGACTTAACAGTAAAAATTATTTGTGCATTACTGTTCTCACAGCACTGTTCTCACTGGTTGTTTTGGACCCTATCGTGATATACAGTAAGAAAAAATACAGTAAGAGAGTTCTGCAGATAGCAAAAATTACAGGTTCCTTAGTCATGTGTGTTTGTGTCTATGTCTACATAGAGACAAGGAAAGTGTAAGTGTGAGTATGTACGGAGAGAGACTGAGATCATTTTGTATTGATGAAAACTCCCTATCAGACCAGATACTGTACAAAGCAAATATTTTCACCCTCACATTGTTTTCTTTTTCCAAACCACATCTTGAAGAAAAGAGGAAGTAAAAATACCACCCCCCTCCTTTTTTTTCCCTTTTTTTCCTGATATTATACTGTCATGTCAGGTTTTTCCTAGGTCATCCTATCAATCTTGCTGATTGTTCAGCCCACTGTGATCTGCGCAAGTTGCTTTAGCAGTTGTGTACCAACAGCAAACATTTGCCCTTTGCTTTCCTGTGTCACTGAGCTCCTCTCTTTACCCATGAGCTCCTGGCCAGCTGCCACAGACAGTAGACTCACCATCTTGACTTGGTCATATTTATTAACTCAGTCTAGATAAACACAGCTGATCAGCAGCAGCCAGCGTACCTTACTCAGCTATTTTTCCTGACAAACTCTAGTCATAAAGCCCAACTCGCTTGTTGATTGAAGGGTTACTCTTTCAATAAAGCTCTGGAGGAAGAACGGGTGGCGGTGAGAAGTGCGCAAACATGCAATTCCAAAACAAGCCCTCTAAACTTGTAAAACTCCTAGGAGTTTTAAATCTTCTCCGGTTCAACTGAAACAAGCATATATTAACAGATATGGGCTCAGCTAATTCACAGGTTCCAGTAGAAAGTGACATTTCTTGGTCTGCCCAAAGAAAGCAAAGTATGTGCATTTAAAGATGGGAAAATATTACAACCAAAAGACCATAACTATCTTTAGGGAGGTTGATTAATTGCCTGAGAATTAAGTGATCTCAAATCCAGTGTAAGAACCTTCAGTAAACATGAAAGACCAGTTCATAACAATTCTTGAGTATCAAGTTTGGAAATATCCAAACAGAGAGCACAATGATTAAATAAAGACATTCAATCTGCCTGCTGTTAAATCTTCTCTCTGCGCACTGATTTTTTTTTTTTTTTTTCATTTCTTGGTTTATGTTTTTGATTCATGGAGGGCTGACATTCGCTGTTAAATGCCTGAAAGAGAAGAATGTTTTTTGATGGGCAAGGGTAGCAAAACTCTTGTTACTACCATGGATCCATTGTGGGAAGATGGAGAATGGAATCTTTTCACTAGTGACAGCTATAACAAAATTTTATTAGTTTTATTGTGCCTGATTAAAATAGTTCTGAGATGGGCTCTATAAGTCAAGGCTACCATTTGCCCTACCTTGTCACCCTGAATAGGACTTTTTTTCCAATAATCATACTTCTGATGTCATGAGCTACATTTTACTCTAGATGTAATGTCTACTCTTGCTTCTTCCACAACTGTCTAGAGCATGGATAAAAGCACAGAGATGAGAGAGCCTGTTTGTACAGTTGTTTACCCATCAGGGCATGGGATGGAGAACAGAAAAAGAAGATGAATGGAAAGCAGGCCAAATTCCAGTCTTATTAACTGAATAAAATTACAGAACTGGGTAATATATTCCCTTTTATCTTGATACCGGCTGCCTTGGCTTTGGAGTTGACTGCAAGCTGGCTTTGTTTTTGTGATCAAGCCCTTGGGTTGTGGAACAGGGAATGCTGCCAGCTGCCCTTGCTCCTTATTGGCAGGTGAGCTAAGGGAAAACTCTTTCCAGGGCAGTGATGGGCGGGTCAAGTGGATTTACGTACACTGTGCACATCTCAAAAAAACCCTCATTTTCCTCTATTCTGAGCTTATTTGAGCAAGCACAAACCTTTTTCATGGAAAGAATGATACAATAAAAACAGAAAATAGTTTCCAAGAAAGATATCTCTCTCCTACTATCTTAAAAAGTTGATAATGTATTTTTAACATTTATCCTGTTCTATAATAAAATTATTGAAGTATACAGCGCAAAAGAGAGGGAGGCACACTGTAGCTTCTAGTGATATGCCATTTTACCAGGTGTTTTATATTTCAGAGTTTGTTTTTTTTCATATCATAAAAATTATTGACTTGTTTGTAAAACTTACAAATGAATTAAGAATAAATTTGTGCAGTAATTCTGGCCATTTCTGTAAGAAACCTGAGGAAAATATTGAATTTAGAATTATTCATACCACTAGTTTCTAAAAATCACAATTGAGGAAAATGTTGTTATTTTATATTGGTATACACAACTGCACTTTCTGCATGGGGTGAAAGCTGGTATTGAAAAAAAAAATTGAAAAAGAACAGCAACAGTCTTTGTTGAATTATTCAGCTTTCCAGTACAAGGACTATTGTAAGAAAGCCCAGCAGCAAAAGTTGCTACTAAAGCTTTCCTGTCTTTCCCCATTTACAAATTCTATTCTCAGTTGTGTATAGTTGTCTGAACTCTATTCATTTGGACAAAATTTTCCATGTCTACTGCCAGTTTTAGGCTGCATTATTTATGGAAAAATTTAGCCAAAATGTTTCACTTCCAAGTAAAAGGTTGGTTAAAAATACATTGTTTTTCATACACTAAAAACACCCTGGTCCCTTTTTACTGGACAGATTTAAGCACCCCTCTGGACCAAAACATGGTCTAGAAATTTGGCATGGCATGAAGGCTGGAGAGAAGAGGGTGCACAGGCAGTCCTGGGCTTGGAGCGCGCTCTCCTTGTATGTTTGTATATTTGCAATAAACCAGCAGTTCCCAGGGACTCCTCATGGGCCTCCTGCCAGCAGGTTTCTGGAGTCATGCATCTTTTTCCTCTTTTCCCTACCCGCCGCTCCGCGCAGACCCAGCAAAACCGACCAAAATCTCACCCGCGGCTCCTGGTGGGAGCAGGGGATCTGCAATGGTCCGGGAGTCGTTCTGCCTTCGTGCCACAGGGTGGCAGGGCCTTCATTTTCAGCTTCTGTTTTATACTTCTATTTCACTTATTTGCTTCCTCTCATTTTATTTTGGTACTATATGATGCTGTTAGGTGCTGTTGCTTACATGTTGCTTACATCACCCAAGAGCTTTAGCTCTTTGGGTGATGATGTTTTGTCCACAAGGTGTTTCTGCTCTAGTTCTATGGCAGGTTAAATACTTTTAGAAATGACAGAGTTTTAGAAGGTTAACTCTTGATGTGAGCACTGCTACCCCAGGACAAAGGCTCCTTTTTAGAAACATTTATTTTCTTGCCCTGCTGGGAGCAGATGAGCCACTGCAGGCATTTTTCTACCAATATACATTACAGACAACATCATAGTTTACTCATATCATGCCTTAGCATTGCTGCCAGACAAATCCTGAGGAAAATGGCTTTTATTTGGAGAAGGCAGGTGTTCTTTGCTGTCATAAAGGTAATTTCTGAAATAAATGGACAGTGTCCACCACCGGCCTTGCCCAGTGTCAGTCTCCTCTCCATCCTGTCCTCTGCACCTGCACAACATGCTAAAGCAGTAGGAGATTTAACCAGACTGAGACTGGGGAGAAATTTTGATCTGTGTCCCTCTGCTTGGTGCTTTCATCGCTACTGAGTTCTGTGCCTTGGCTTGGAGGGCAAGTGGCAAGGCTTCACCACTGACAACAAAAAAATATTTATTTCAATAGTTCCTTGTCAGAAGAGGGTGTTTTCTCCCCATCCTGCAAAGTGTGCATTTTAACATTAAAGAGCTTTGTATCGCTGTCACATGCAAATCTCTCAGGAGGCAGTAGAGAGTGCTGTTCAATAAGCTGTTATTTTTTTATGCCTGGTTCTTTTTTCTTATTTATTTTATTTCAGTGCAGAACTGCACAGGAAGATATAAAAGGGAAGCAAAATATCACTCACTTTTTGTTCATAAGAAAGAGCCCTGCATTCTCTTCCAAATAGGTGGCATATTGCATATGAGACACAGTAAAGACGAGACCACCTTGCATTTCACTGTGTGCTTGGCGAGTCCATTCCTCCTACCTGGGCATCTCAGCTGCACATTTCTTGAAGGCTGGCAATGGGAATACAGGAGCAGGCCCAAAGCCAGGCATGGGACAGATGGCAATTACCTGCTACAAAGACCAGAGTTTAGCACTTTAAAATTCCTCCTCTGCCACTGCTCTTTGCGTTCTGATGTGTTTTTCCACGTTTTTCCAGCCTTGTAGGGCCAAATCCTCTGGTGCTAAAGGACAAGGGAGACTCATGTAGAACTATAATGCATTTGAGTCATTTTATGCCAGCAAGTGAATCTAATCTGTCAAGATTAAAAATATTTCCAGACCCAGGCCCTAGGACTTCAAATCTCCCCAGAGACATGGAGTCTGGAAATAACTTATCCCAGATTTATTACTCGATGGTGCAGATAATGGCCAACACTCAAGCAGCTTTTAGGGCTCTCACAGTGCATTGCTAACTCAAAGCTTGGTGTCAAACAGACGTCAATGGACAACATTTATAGGGTTTCCTGCATTCCTCAGAAATATTTTCAAGTATACCAGATTACAATTAGCACAGATTATGAAGAACTTTTTAAATCCTATCCCTTTAAATATCTTAATATTTCCTCTAACGACAAGCCAGGTTTCCAATCTTAAGAGAACTAAGCAAAAGCAAAATACACTGCACAGCATGGCCTTTTAGGCCCAAGAGCAGAACTTTCCAAAAAAATCAACAGGAGACCCTCAGAAATGCTATTACTGTTAATCTCTTAATGTTTCCAATCTCTCTCTCTTTTTTTTTTTTTAGTGTTTTCTCTTGTATTGATAATCTGTGCTTAAACGAAATAAATCCCAAAGTATTTGAGATTGTCACATTACCTTCTTAAAGTGAGGTTTTTCCCAGCATTGTGTTAAGACATAAGAACTTTTTATTGTCAGATTCCTTGGCTAGAGTAGGGGAAAGAAGCATCATTTTTTGTAGGTTAGACAGGTTTCCTTTCAAGAGACTAGAAATTAGCAATGAAAAAAATACTGTATTTTTTCTTAAAAATCACTGCAAACAGGGAAGTCCATGAATAGATAAAAAATGATGATGTGCTGAGGAAATGGTTCCTCAAGTCTATATAACTAAAGGACAAAGTAAATTTTTTTAAGGGCTACTTTTCCATAAGGGAATGGTAATCTATCTGTAATGAGGCTGCCTGGTAGTTAATTAGTGAGAGAGCCACATTCATCTCCTAGCTAGTTTCTTGCTCTCTAGGGTGGAAAAAAACAGAGGCATTTACAAGGTGATATATGTAACCTATGAGAGACATAAACAGAAGAGAACAAAAGGTAATTTATTTTTTTCAGTCACTCTCTGATGTCCAGGAGAATTTATAAAGTCTGTTTGTGCTTTATAATAAGAGTTTTCTGTCTCTGGGCTCACTTCAACCCTATAGTGAAGCCCTTTGTTAGTGAAATTGCAATGTGTTGTTCTAGGTTAGATGTGACATCTCACATTCAGTGTTACATACAGAGTAGTTGGAAAATGTATAAAGAGATATTTGCTTAAAGTAAATATTTTGTTAATGTGATCTTGTGGAAAACTTTTCTTCTATGAAATACTGGCAGGGAGACTTGCCTCCCTGGGAGGACTCATGGTCTGCACTGCCCTCTGGTATAAAGAGTAACTAAAGATCTCAAGTGACTTGTAGCCAGAAAGAGAAAATAGCATTTGACTTCATTTAAGGAGTTCTATCATCTCCCAGGCAAAATTAACAGTATTTGAGAATGGACGACTAGGAAATGAACTAGGAAAAAAATATTGCAGTGGACACCAAAAAAAAAAAAAAAAAAGGAAAAGAAAAAAATTTTATAAAGGCATCTGAGGTTTGAATGCAAGATATAAAGCATAAATCGAATGAAGAATATGTCTCAATGTATATTCCATATCTTTTAAATGAATAAAAGTTTGATGTATTTCTGGTAGGCAGTCCTAAGGTGAGAAGCACTGGAACAGCCTTATCTCAAAAAGTATGCTCTTCAAGCTAAAATATTTACAATATTTATCAAATTGGTTAATTATCTGTATGACATAATAAAATTTGATTCCTCCAGTATTGTCTGAACAAGAACTTAATAATCAAAAATGTAAATGAAATAATTTGACTCAAATAAAATGAAATAAAAATAGTTTAATTCTAGTAAGTGGGGAGATGAAAGCTGTTGTCCATCCTAGTTATCAAAAGCCCTTCTATGTCTGTCCTGGAATCTTCCGGTCGAGGGAACAAGCAGAAAACTGAACAATGATTTTATTCTGAGAAAGTGGTGATAAGGAAGTCGCTACCAGCAGGGCCTGTAACACTCTCTTATAGAGCCCCAGCAGACTAACTTTCCTTTTTCTGAAGTGATTTATTTACAATATTAGGGTTATGTTTGTTTTGACTAAAGAGATGCCCATTTTATTCAAAGGTCTCCTTAAAAATATTATGAACACAGTTCAAACTTCTCTAATTTAATTCTCACAATCAACCCTGCACTGACGGCACCACTCATCAGCCTTCCCAATCATGCCCCACGTAAAGTAGGTTGTAATGAAGATTTTGTTTCTCAGGCAGGTTTTCACGGTGAACATTTTTCGCTATGTATAAGAGTAAGTAACCTCGTTTATAAAAAATAATACTTTCTTTTTCCCATTAAATTCATCAGAGTGCAGCTATTTAAAATCTTTTCAATATAATGATACTGCAGCAATACAGATTCTTCTGTTCAGAGTTCCTGGTATAATGTCAGAATCGTGGTTTTTTGTTTTTTTTTTTTTTTTTTTAGAACTTAGCACATGTATTTTAAAAACAAGGAAACATATTTCATCTAATCCTTATCAGTTTCATTGAGGTTTGAGGAAATTTGCAGAGCAGACATGAAAAACCTAAGGAGCACAGTCACTTCCACCCCTTTGCCCCATGGCAAAGCGGCCAAGAGCAGCAGAGACTCAGAAGACTCCTATATGCAGATGCAGAAGTCATCACTGAAGTAGTGATCAACAGGGAGCCTTCAGTGATGCAAATACTGGAAAGGCAGGACCCTGGAAAGTACAGATTTTGCAGAACTGAATATTTAACTCAGTTGCCTGGAAAAACTTCAAGATCTCTTAATATATTAACAGTTGTCATAAGTAGTCTTGAAAGTTGACAGATGTAGCTTTGATAATGGAGCGAGTTACCATTCTTCTGTACCATTGGCAGTTACATGAACCAAGACAAAGTAGATATAAAACAATTATATTAATGATGGCATTTGAAAATCACTTTGCACTGCTTAATGTTGGCACTGTTATACTATATATATAGGGGAAAATGGCCCTCAGTGAGCATTATCTCAAGTGAATTTATTTTACATTAAAAGAGAACAGAATGAATAGGAGAAGCAATTACAAATTTAGCAAAATAAAACCTTGGTACCTGTAAAAAAATCACAGTTTTTGCTACTGCAAATGCTTTTCAATATTGAATTCTGTACATATAATGTGGGTAATGGAAAGAACCACATATGATTAGGTGGAACAATATGTTCCTATCTAAAGGTGATAGGAGCAATTTTTGCTCATTGATTTGGAAAAAAAAATAAAAAAGAAATGAATATGCAATCTTCTGAGCAGAATGTGATAATCTCAGAACTAGACTATAAATCACATTTTCAGATACTTGAAATCATTTAGTATACTGCTGGAATTTTACAGTTGTCTTTCTAACTAGAGATACTGGAAAAATAACAATTCAGTTTTGCACTAATATTGTAAATAACAATGTATAAATATTGCAAGATTCAAAATCTTATATTTGTCATGATAGAGAACAGAATCAACAGAACTTTTTTTCTTAGTAAAATAAGAAAATCTCACTAGACTAAGCAGGTCTATAGTGAGTGATAGAAGATCAACTCACTACTTTTGATAGCTTTTGTGTATGTACGTGAACAGTGTTCATAGCTATATCACAGGTGAGTTATCAGGGCCCTGGTATTTATATTTGTTTTCTCTTGTCCAGTGAGTAGCTATTACTTTGTACCGTATAGCTAGATCGGCAGGGACAGAAGAAAGGGTCAGTGAAAGAGCAGACCTACAGAAGTAATTCTTTTCCATGCTCAGCAAAGAAAAATCTTTAATTTTTTTTAACAAAACAATTGACTTAGTAGAATGCTCTGGTTTTGGATGAAGCATGAGAAGATCAAAAGAGATGATGGAACAAACAGGAATGAGAGTAAAGTGCTAGAATGATAGAGACACTTTGAGAGAAAAAAGAAGGAAATGGAGATGACAGGAAGCTATAGCAGGAAGGTAAAGGGCAAAATAGCGTTAGCAAATACCTTGACTTGTGTTTTTATTTGATATTGTAAGATAAAAGTATTAATAAGCATTTCTCAATCATGAAAGGGAAATCATGCTTGACTAACCTGATAGCCTTCTATGATGGGATGACCAGCTGGATTGATGAGGGGAGAGTGGTGGATGTCATCTATCTTGACTTCACCAAGGCTTTTGACACCGTCCCTCACAACATCCTCTTAGACAAACTCCGGAGGTGTGGGACGGATGAGTGAACGGTGAGGTGGATTGGCAACTGGCAGAGCTCTGAGGGTGATAGCCAGTGGTGTGGAGTCCAGTTGGAGACCTGTGTTGAGCAGTGTCCTCCAGGGGTCAGTCCTTGGTCCAGTCCTGTTCAATCTGTTCATCAATGACCTGGATGAAGGCACAGAGTGC